>SNQJ01S0060521.1:0-20325 GCA_010110895.2 Picea sitchensis
TTGTGTTCTAACCTTATTTCTTGATGGTATTTTGTGAATTTTGCACGTAGATTAGTATCTTTTCTTTGTTGTTCATTGTGGTTTATGTTGATCTTTTGAGCATTTTTCTTTCTCTCTTTTATTGTGCTAATCCTGCATGATCCTTTCAAACAAAAAATAACGATTTTTCCCCTTGTTTTGGACAGTTTTAACATGCTGTCCCAAACATATCAGTGGATGTTTTTTGTCAATAAACGAAGAAAATCAAACTTAGGACAACGAAAAATCACCCTAGGGACTCCACCCTGAGGCTAGCAAGCACTAGTCCAAACAGAGAGGGGTCTAACCCGTGATAATTGTTAGAAAATAGGTGTGCTTGTTTCACCATAGACAATATGGCAATATTGTCAGCTAACCAGAGGCCGAAGCCACCCCCCAACACCTTAACCTTGACAGAGAGAATAATTCCAAAAGCAACCCTAGAACCAATAGCAAATCAATGTAGTGTACCTCTCTCTAGAGCTAGCACACAAGGCAAAAAGTCTAAACCATAACCAAGAGAAAGTCCAAGCATAAAACCGAAAATACAAGTTGCAGTAGCTGCAACTGCAGCTACTCTCCAGACTTGCGCACTTACTAAATTTCTGCAATGCGCACTAGATTTCTGCAGTTGCGAGCTGTGTCCAAATGAGCTTCGACATCTTGTATTTATACTGTTCTTTCTTAGTTGTCTAGGCCGAATTCTCTTTCTGGAGGCTAAAAACTCAATACTAATTATTTTCTTTAGCCGACTTGTCTTCTAGGGTTATGTCCAATGCTTTAGGGTTTATTCTTGCTTCCCGTAATATTCTATTCTTGTCAGGGTCCTAGAACCAATAGCCAATCAATGTAGTGTACCTCTCTATAGAGCTAGCACACAAGGCAAAAGTCTAAACCATAACCAAGAGAGTCCAAGCATAAACCGAAAATACAAGTTGCAGAATCAAGTAGCTACTCCTGCATCTATGAGATTATCAAATTTCTGCACGCGCACTAGATTTCTGTACTTGGCGAATGGTGTCCAAATGAGTCAATATCTTGTATTACACTGCTCTTTCCTTAGTTGTCTGGGCTGAATTCTCTTTCTCGAGGCTAAAAACTCAATACTAATCATTTTCTTTAGCCTGTTTGTCTTCTAGGTTATGTCCAATGCTTTAGGGTTTTTTTTTTTTTTGTTGTGGTTATTGTTGTTGTTGATTTTTGGTTGTTGCGGGAGGTATTTACATCCCGCAGCTACCATAATTTCAACTCTCCCTCCTAGCTAGGAGGTATTTAAAGGTAACGGGACCCGAGCACAAATACCATTCAACTTATAGTAATATCATAGCTAATATCAAAGCCATCTCACATGATCAAATCACGAATCATCATCACTATTATTATCATCTGATAGCATCAACCAGATCATCTCTCAAAGCCATACTCCATTCGAGTAATCAAACATGATGCTCAATAAGTCACTCACTCAATGTAGAGGATACAAGAACTATTCTTCTAATTTGGAGATATGTCCTAGAAGAATAACTATTCCAATGATGTTGGAAGGCTGCCAGGCTACAAGGACTATTCTTCTAATCCGCACATACATCCTAGAAGAATACATTTCCCATTTTTCCCTATGGAGAATGTATGTCCATCTGCACATTGACTATCCATCTAGTCGATAATCATTTCCAAAACTATTCATAGTTCATATGGCGGTAATCGTGAATAATAATATTCAATATAACACAATCACTATCCATAGTAGTGCCAATAACCACTATCCGTAGGTACACAACCACACCAAGTAGCACACACGACATTTAATCTATGACACATAGTCACAACCAAGGAACATATCCACCACAATAGCATACACTACTGTCTGGAGACATATAGTCTCCACATGGCAATATATCATCCGATATCAACCTGCATAAACAATATCATGATATAAACCGAATCATGTGGGGTCATTCTTCCACTCACATCCATGAGATCTAGACATATCTCGCTCTCGAAAGTAAAAACATCACCATGGGCTATCTAGACTATTCTTCTCAAGCATAGAAGAATAATTGTCCTCGATTTATGAGCCTAGACCATTTATCAATCTAGGCTACTTTTCCCTCCTCCGACACTCACCATAGTGCAACCTGGAGAGAATGAGTCCGCCTTACCTAATGCCTCGTCTCGCATTACTAAACTCCGACCATTCCACCTGGCCATTCTTCGCACCAATCATAGTGCAACTCGAGAGAATGAGTCTCGGCCTTAGGGAAGATCGCCCCAATCATTTCAGGAAATTACTGCCCCAAGACCAACTCTCCAAAACGGACTATCTTTGAAATTGCTTCACAATTGTGAAATTGAAAGAATGATCAAGGTTGATCGAGGCTAAACCATTCTACTCGGACCACTACCGAGAGGACTGCCAAGAAGAATGATCGCCCTAGACCATTCCCCACATTCCGCCACATAAGGGACCATTGTCTATGGTACATCAACAATTCTATTGAAACATTTTCATTATTTAAAATGATCAGAGACATCCGACCATTTTCCCAATTGAAAATGCCCGCCCTTCAGAATTCAACCACTTTCCAAACTGAAAGGCATCACTAATTGGACTATTTTTCCGAATCGAAAATGACTCTCTCTCCAAACATATCAGTTTCAACCTTGGAGTAATCTCTTCCTTTTCAATAAGGAATTCGCCTCCACGAAATTCCAACTTGTTTTGAGCACGAACTTTCAGCTTGGACAGAGGCTTTACCAAACATTTGTTATCTACTCATTTGTGGAGATATATTGGAGAACCACTTTTCTCTCGATTTCATCACTGAGAATATAATGCTTGATCTCAATGTACTTCTACCTATCATGGAACACTAGTTTTCTTTCAAGGCTTCATATAGCTTTGATCATTACAATATATCATGGTCAAATTCAACGCTTTTGTTTCCTGCTAACTCATGACATCAGTGTGGCAAAGCTCAAACCCAAACATATCCAAGTAGCACTTTTCTATCATCATGAGAGCTCTGCTATGGATTAGCAATCCATCATCCCGTAGAAGTCTTGAGTAACTATTCGGATACACTATCTTTGTCATAGAAAGTTTCACCATGCTTTGCTACTGTGATATGAGATACTGCATCGTTGTTTGAATCCATACAAGGGTCTCTTTATATTTGTGCATACATGGGTCTCTTTCTTGTATAAGCTTCTTTCTCAAATTGTTTTTGGTCTGGGAAGAACAGCCTTTTACATGTAAATTCCAATCAATGGATACTACAAGATGTGAGATTCGTCTAATCGGGAAATGGGTCATGTCATAGACTTCTCCTCCTTCCGAAGAAACCTAAATCTTCAATGGTTCCATCTCCATAAGCCCTTTAAAATATTTTCTTACATACACTGCTCTTTATCATAACTTCCATTTCTCTTGCTTTTCTGATTGCTTCAGAAGTGGGTTCAAACCAAACCGGTAGTCTTGTGATTCTCAATAATAATCGGTTGTTTCTTTTCTTTCTTTCTTGGAATTCTCATCTTCCTCATGTCTCTTCTTTTTAGCTCTTGGGTTCATGGGTTCTTCTATACGCCCTGAAGATTCCAACTTCTTATTTTCATCATAGAATCATGGATGTAGATGGACAACCAAGGATACTTTTAAGGCTTCTTTTTCTAAGAAGACTTCTTCTAGGCAACCTGAACACGTATAAGTTTATGGTCGCTACTTTCACTAGGAACATCAGATACTTCCATAATCCTAAATGGATATCATTTAGATTATCTTCTAATCCTTGCTTCATGCATGAATGTATGCTCTTCTTTGAACAGAATCAACTCCTCCATCTAAGAGAGTCCACTGCCCGGCATCCTTATCATCGCTTTCCTCGCAAAATGTCACAAGCTCCTTTTATAATTTCCCTTGATTGTCACCTCTTTCTTAATTTCCTTCTTTTCTTCTTCAAACTCAGAATCAACATCTTTCCTTTCTCAATGATATCCAACACTTTATTATCTCTTATGCATGAGTCAACTTTGTCTTCCATGCTTTGAACTTAGGAAGCCCCTTCTAACTTGTTTTCTCACTTCAGAGAGTAAGTCATGATTACTTTGACTTGGTCAACATTTGACTTGACCAAAAACTCAAACTTGGACGCCTTAGCTTTGCTTCTGAGAGGCACTGTGAGGTGTGCTGCCAGGTTAGGGCTAATAGATATCCATAAATTAGCTCACCCTCTCTACTAAGGTGCCTTAACAAGAGGGTTAGGGTTTAATTGCTGCAACAAAACTTTGACCTAATCAAGAATCAGAATTCATAAATCCTCCCAATCTATTCTCTCCAAGGTTAGACTGCTCAAGATAGCGCGGGCTCCCAACTTGTTAGAAAAATAGGTGTTTGTTTTCACCATAGACAATATAGCTATATTGTCACCAAACCAGAGGTCAAGCCACCCCCAACACTCTTGGTCTTGACAGAGAAAATAATTCTCGAAGCAACCCTAGAACCAATAACCAATCAATGTAGCTTAGTATTCTCTCTCTAGAGCTAGCACAATAAGGCAGAAAATCCAAACTATAACCAAGAGAAAATCCAACCAAAAACTGGTAATATAAGTTGGAGAAGCCGCAAACAGCCTACTCTCCATACTTGCACATTTACTAAATTTCTTTAGTGCGCACTAAATTTCTGCAATTGAAAGCTATGTGTGTCCAAATGAGTTCTGGAATCCTGTATTTATACTGCTATTCCTTAGTTGTCTAGGCCGACTCCTTCTGGAGGCTAAAACTCAATATTAATTCTTTTCTTTAGTCTAATTTTTGTTCTAGGGTTATGTCCAATGCTTTAGGTTTATTCTTGCTTACCGGAATATTCTATTCTTTTCAAAGTTACAGGTGGAGGTTAATACCTCCCAGCAGCCTATCATAATATCAACACAATTTAGTTTTCTCCTTGAATTAGCCAAGTTTAATTGCTTAAAGCTATAGTCCAACCTGTAGGAGAGTTTGATAGCTAAATTTTTACAATTGAGAGTTCTAAAATTTAGTTTCTTTAATTGCTCTATAACATTCTTTTGTAAGCCATCTTGGCCTAGAGGAGAGTCATTGTGGAGCTGTTGTGTAGCCTGATTATTATCCAAGGAAATATTTTCAGGAAACCCAACAGATGCTCTCCCACATTTGTTGATGGCATCCCTAATAAACCTGTCGATGTAGACTAGTGCACCTTGCCTGTGGATGATTGGAACTGGGACCACTTATTGGCATTAAACTAGCCAAATGCCCAACAACATTGGTGACAACTGGTAGAGCTAACCCTATGGGCTATGGGCTTTGTGTATCCTGATTATTATCCAAGGGAACCTTTGTGGGGAAACCCAAGGGATGCTCTCCCACATTTGTTGTTGGCTACCAAGGGATGCTCTCCCACATTTTTGTTGGCATCCCTACTAAACATTAGCATAGACTAGTGCACTTGCCTAGGGGATTTGAACCTGAGACTGCCACACAGAACCAGCCAAATTCCCAACATTGGTGACAACTGGTTGAGCTAACCCTATGGGCTTTGTGTACACTGATTTATTTACATTGTCAAAACCATATTTCCTATATTTAGTAGTAAATTCCATCGTGGTTGCACATTTGTATGCAGTATTATCTATCTATTCTTGAGAATATAGCTGTCGGAAATATTTTCTTACTGATTGCTTTCTAATAGTATTTTGGCCCATACTGTAACTACTACTAAAAGTTCTCGTTAAAATAGATTTTTTTCTCTATTGCAAGATTGACATATTTCTGATGGAATTTGGGATTCCATTTTCCTTTTTCTAATCGTTTTCTGTCTACTTCTAATCATAATCTCAGCTATCTCAGCTGGCCTGCACTGACTGTTTTCTGTCTACTTCTAATCATAATCTCAACTGGCCTGTACTCACTGTCAATATAGATATTACTAGAGAAATTTATGACTGACATAACTACTATGACCCTAACCATAGTAATTACTTCATGCAGAAAGGACGTTAAATTGGGGACACTTTTGGGAGTTTTTGTACCATGCCTACAAAATATCTTGGGAATTATTTTCTATATTCGGTTTTCATGGTAAGTATTTGTTTTCTTATGATGTATCTACCAGTAATCATATGCATCTTGTAACTTAAACTTTATTTGCTTCATATATGAAATTCAAAAGGATGCATAAATCAAAACTGAAGAGAATATATATAGATAGATGTTCATGCTTCTCTTTAGTTTTTAACATCTTCTGAGACCTTCCTGTCTATAGGATCTTTTTATCTAATACAAAGAAGCCAGAAGCATTTCTAGCAGGAGGACAAAGATTCCAGATGCCATCATGAGAGACAACGGGAACAGAGCAAGGACCTTCTTCTACCACGAAGGAAATATTTGATCGAACTGGGAGGGAATCTAAGCTGGAATTGTTTGGATTTGATTCTCTTGTCGACATTCTGGGTCTTAGAAGGTGGGATTACTTATTCTTTTGGGAGAGAGAGAAATGGTGTTGAAGATTTATTTTTATCCTCAAGAATTGAATATTTAACATTTTGAAAGAATTCTGATTTTCCAACCACAAGAATTGAATATTTAATATTTTGAAAGAGACTGTGAACACATAAACCTAGAGTAGAAGTTTGAATTGAATAGTGGGCTTTCAGTATGGCAGGGCAATAGGTTCCAGCACCAACAAGCCTAGGGAGGGTGAGGATGTTTCAATTACTCTTGGTCAACTTAAGGTGGGTAAATTTTAATTTTCTTCTGTTTTATGATTTATCTGCTACCAACCTCACCGTAACTGTGTGCGCTGTTTTAGATAAGAGTTTTTTTGGTATTTAACCCATTTTGCAATAAAAGAGAAGAAACAAGTTTGAGGAAGCTTTTTGCTATCAAATATCACTGAACATATATCTTCCTCCAAGAAAAAAAATTGTTACTTCTATTCCAGAAAAACGAAGATACAATCCAAAGGCGCAAGAGCACATACAAAAATAACAAGTTGCTAGACATGAGTCTATTCAAATCTTCCATAAAAAACACCTACCATCTGTCACTTGTGTCACTCCTAGAAAAGGGTTCGGAAACCTTCCGTCTTGAAGACTGTGAGTCATTACATAGAAAAACCAAAATAGCCAAATAAAAAACAAGTTCATTTTACATCACTATAAAATTTCCTTCCCAGCTTGAGAGCAGATCCCCTTCAGCAAATTCTTCCACCACTAGCACATTTTATTCAATAGAAAAACAAAATAACTCAATAAAAAACAGTTCATTTTACATCACTATAAAATTTCCTTCCCAACTTGAGAGCAGATCCCCTTCAGCAAATTATTCCACCACTAGCACATATTCATTCAAGGATAAAGCTTCTTTCGATAGAGTATCTGCAGAACCATTTAATTCTCTGTATATGTGCATAAAATGAATCGGAGTAAAATGAGAAGATAAGATTTTCAGCTGTTGTCCAAGTTGCAAGAGGACCAGATGATCAAGTTGTAATGTCCCTAGCATCCAATCAATACATAACTTTGAGTCACCAAGAACCATATTGGGTTTGCACATTTCTTTCCATAGCAGACTTTAAAAGCGCTAAAAGGGCATTGAATTCAGCGACATTATTGGTCCCCGGCCCAAGATTGGCCTTACCAGTTAGATAATGTGAATCAGAAAAGTATAAGGTGAAACCTGTCCCACAAATACTGTTCGGACCTTGGAAGGCCCTGTCAAAGTAACCCAAAGGCCACTGCTTGTTGATGTCAGCATAACTGATCTCCTGCCCTATCTTAAAAGAAGAAGTACCCTTCTAGTGATGCAGCAATGCAAGAGCTTGCTGAGATACTTTAAAGGTAGGAGTAACTTTGTTTTCAAAAAATACCTGCATTTGAAATTCCCCACAAAACCAGAATTGGGAGAAATCTCAATGCCTTCAATGAACTACCTGTAAAAAAGTCTTTAAAACAATCCGTCACCATGCCCTTTGTCCACATAGGAGCCACCCCCCAGCTGACTTCTTACCTCTTTCCAGACCTGTGTAGTGAACAAACATTGCAAAAAAAGATGATAGTTGGTTACCATGCCCTTTGTCCACATAGGAGCCACCCCCAGCTGACTTCTTACCTCTTTCCAGACCTGTCTAGTGAACAAACATTGCAAAAAAAAGATGATAGTTGGTTTCAGCAGCTTGGTTACACAGGTAACATAGTCCCGGCCCCTGTTTGCCTCATTGCTGTAACCGATCCCAAGTCAGCACCCTCTCCTTAAGTACAAGCCAGAAAAAAAGTATTCCCTTCAGAGGCCCTTTGATTTTCCACAGCTTATTATACCACAAGAGTATATTTTCTCACTTGTCTTTAGCATGGCTTGATACCCAAGTTTAGCAGAGTACTGACCACTCAAGTGGTTGGTATACCGGACTTGTTCATCCTCATTACCCGACAAGTGTATATGGGCCCTTTTGAAGTAAAATGAGACCAAACCTAAAACCAATTGACTTCCAATCCCAGGCCTGCTGTCGTGAGTCAACCGTGTTCAATGTACATATCATCACCAATTGTGTTCAATGTACATATACCCAACTCCTGAAATGAAACAATTAAGGTTTCATGCAGAAAAATATCCACCCCATAGAGTGCAATGGCATTAGTGCCAATTCTCACTTGTGTGACGTTACCATCTTTCTAGGCCAAGAATCTCCCTACCATAGGAAATGCAAGCATCATAGCCCTCCATTGATTGGAGATATTTAAGGTATATTTCTGTCGTTGACGATTCTAATCCAGAACGGACTCAGGTGCAATATACTTATCAATAAAAATACGCCTCCAAAGGTTGTCTCATGAGAAGAAAACCCACAGAGATTTGGCAGCCAAAGCACTACCGAAAACTCAACCATCTTTCAAACCCCATCTTGCTAGATGTTTTAGCTTGGAAAGAGTTTTCCAATTTTCCAAGTGCGATCCTTTATCCTTGGAGTTTCCCTTTCACAAAAAATTAAAACAAAGTTTCCTGATGCGACATAGAATTCTTTTCGGGATGAGAGCCAACAAGTGCTAATACATAATTTATTTATACCACTAGACCACACTAGGCTACACGCCTTGTGACCTAACCCTAAAAAAGACCAACTATATCTTCGTCACCAACCTCTACTAGACCTCCTAGGCCTTTATTTATACGATTCTATTGGCTCATAACCATTACATTCTTATCCTGTAACATCTCGCTCTGGCGCACTGAGAAAACTTATTATTTGAGGACACTTGCTTGCAAGTGATCTGGACTTTTCTGAGGTTAATACATTTATACTTGATTATGATGCGTTATGATAGACGACATGATGTTTTACTACTTGATGTAGACAGGTGTTATTGACTCAGTTTTATTGAGTGTGCAGGGTTTTGGACCTTGAGAAACCCTAACCCTAACATGGCTAAGTTTGTGCATCGCATAATGCTGTTTTTCTGCATCTTCCGCGTGTTCGCGTTTCCTTCCATCTTAAACATCTTGCTTTCATACACATATGGCATACGGTCAAAAATAGATTTTTCTTTCCCAAAATAGGTTTGCGCCCAAAAATAGGTTTTTCTCTCCAAAAATAGGCATACACCAACATGCCTAACGACATGTGGCTTTCGTCTTGAGCCTACTTTCGACCTTGGCTTGCTGATGCGGATTGGGTAGGCGCAACTCCACGGAACACCTTTGCCAGATTGGGAGATTTTCTCTTTAACTTGTGTGCTCTACTATGCCAACTTTTCCACGCTCTGCGTTGTAATGTGCTTTGCTAGCACTGCTTGATTTTCCCCTTCTTGGCTTGCAGTTTTTTTATCATCCTCTGCTTCCTGCACAATACTGTTGATGTGTGCATTAGTCTCTCGTTCTCGTCCCTCGACTTCTAGGGGTGATCCGGTTATTTTCGGCACGAAATGAGGCGAAGATATAATAAAAGAAAATGCGGAGATATTACAGAATGTTCAATAATATAAAGGAAATGTAACTTCGGAGATGCAACCATAAACCGGATATCTGATAATACCACGATTTCTATTAATGGAAATGTCACGGTAAAATATAGAGTGAAAGACTTCGCTAGAGGAATGGTGGCGACTTATCTCACGAGAAGAGATGTGTGACTACCGCGCATTATAAGATGGTTACAATGAGACTCGAAGGCCTTTTACAATGAATGGGGATACCAAAAGTCCTAGACATCCAAGGCAACTTTAGGAGATGAGGCGTCAAAAGTCATGTGGGCCTCGTTTGGGTAGTTGGTATCTTCCGGTGTGTAGCTTTTACTGTCACAGTCTAGTTTAAATGTGATAGTTCGTTGGAAGGGTATCGTCGAGGAGATTCATTTTGGGGCTCAAATATGCCTTGGTTATCATTGAGAACCACGATCTCGAAAAACATTCATTTAATCCCTCAAAATGGCCTTGGAAGTTGAAACTGCTAAAAATGGTAAATTCTGCCAAAATGGTGACGTTTGAGAGCCATTTTGGAAAAGGTGGAGTGGCCACCAATATCCACATGGGTCATTCCTCCCTCCTTAGGAAGAGATAGTCTCCATTGCGTTGAGTTCTGAGGAGAGGAAAAACATTTGTTGAATCTGCATCTTGGTGGCTGCTTGTCTTGCTAGAGAAGTCAAGCTGCTTAGTTTGTGGAATCATCCGCGAACGTAGTACGGAAGGTTTAGTTTAACCAGTCTAGCTATTTTTAGATGGTAATGCGGAAAGGAATCTTAGGTGCTTTCTTTAACCTTATTAGACACATACGTTGGATAGAAGGTGGTTTGGTCGAAATTGTAATTGGGCTGCGGTATCATACGATTCACCCTTTGAGCAGTTGTGGAAGATGAATTTTCTAATTATGAGATACTTTACCTTGCGTACTGTTTAGGTGGGGCGTTAGTTGGAACCTCACGGTATCGTAGAGATATTGAGTAATAATGACACTGCAGGGTCGAGATTCATAAATGGCATGGTGTTTCCACATATATGGTAGCCCGAAGAACATCCTGAGACATCCGGTGAGGCAACATCACATAATACCTCATCCTTGAAGGGTTGGATCTTGTATGAAAATAGAAACTGTTGGTACGACCGCGAAGATCTAGATCCTTGGCTGAAGCGCAATGTTATTATGGTTGCGGGTGTGGTGTTGTTGGCAAATCCCAAGCGTTTGATGACCTCTGGCGAGATGAGGTTCTTTTGGCTTCGCTATCAACAATAAAATCGTGAGGTCCCCTTCACCCACATCGTGAATGAAAAGCTCCCCCTCTTACGGATGTTGGTTTTCACGAAGTTTGAATTGATGGCGAATTGGCGACAATAGCGATGGGGTGCAGCGTCGATGATCGCATCTTTTGTTATTTTCATAATCGGTCACGAATTGGGGTTAGGCTCCTTGTCTTTGATCTCGACCACTAATGGCTGTTTTGAGAGACATTCATGAATGTTATTACCCGAGGAGAAATCATACCATTTAGGTGATATCCTTGCTTCGGTGACCCTTCTTTTCACGTGGCGTTTGGTTTTCGGGAGACTGTTTGTTAATTTTGTCTTTGTCATACTTTGGTTGTTGTTGTGGATTCTGGACGAACTCCGTTTGTTGGTGCTTAAATTTTGCTTTCGATTTTGACATGTCGATGGCTGACCTTAGAGTGATGAAGGATGTCCAGAAAATCCATTCGGTTTGGATGTATCGTGTAGAGCCCCACGGTATTTGAGAACAAATAATAAGTTGAGAGTCTTTGATACCCGGCAGTGCGCCAGGTATGGAAGGTATTGGTGAACCTAAGGCGCTTGGCCCATCTTTCTTACTTGTGATTATTGGTCCATCTCTGTATTGTTCCTCATAGTTTCCAACGAGGTAATTATTGTTCCTTTACGCATCCACAAAAATCAGTGGAGCTCGGCCCCATATATTCAATTCCTCGTGGAACTCACGCTCGATAAGTTTCCCACCAATGTTTGACATGGGGAGAGCCTTAAGGAGTGCAAAGGTGATCTTTTCCTTATGCGAAAATTAGGAACGGAGAAATAACCTTCTAGCAGGTTAACCATTTATCTAGGGCATGCAAATGTTGACGCTAAATGCCGGGAATATCAAAATTAACTGTACCTTGAAGAGGCGAGGTGCCTCCAAAGTAATTAAACGATGAATATGCGCCTGATGCTATTGGCACGCGTTGAAGGATGTGGGGAAAAATTCTCCATCATTTTCGTCCCTGCATGCGTGAGAGCTTGCTCAAACAACGGATTGATAGGATCCTACTGCTCCGTTGATTTTCTTTTCTTACGCCATTGAGGGTTTTCTTGGGTGTCGCGGGGAAGCGATTGTCTTCAGAGACAAGCTCGAGACCAAATTTTATATTCTCGGACCTCGTCGGGGACATCTGCCCCGAAAAGCGATCAAAAGAGCGACTGCTCATTACCGATCAGTTTTTCGGTACGAAATGAGGCGGAGATATAATAAAAAGAAATGCATAGAGATATTCTAGAGATGTTGATAATATAAAGAAATGTATCCCAGTGCAAGCCATGAAAACAGGATATCTGGGTAATACCGATTTCTATTAATCAAAGAAATGTCTAGAGACTGTAAAATCTGAGTGAAAAGGAGCTAAGCTAGAATGGTGGCTTATCACGAGGAAGATATGTGGCCGATACCATGATGTAAAGAAGATGGTTACAATGAGGCTCGAAGGCCTTTTTACAATAGATGGAGATATAAAAGTCTAGACATCCAAAACCTAACCCACTAGGAGATGAAGCCAAAAGTCATGTGAATGGTTACCGGGTAGTTGGTGCATCAACTTCGGGGAATTAAATAACTTTGCATCACGATCGTTGTAGGTGTGTGATAGCTTCGTTGGAAAGGTGTCATTCGAGGAGATTCATTTGGGGGCTCAATTATGCCTTGACTATCATTGAGAACCTCGATCTCGAAAAACTTCATTTGGAGCCCCTCAAAATGGCCACGGAGGTGAAAGCACTTCAAAATAGTAAATTGCCAAAATGGCCACAGGAAGTGAAAACACCTTCAAAATAGTAAATTGCCAAAATGGCGAGGAAGAAACTGTTTTGAGCCATTTGGAAGAAGTGGGTGGCCCAGATATCCACTGGATCAAGGGGTGTAGTAGGAGTCAATTTTTTCCGTGAGCTATCGTCGAGGAGATTCATTTTGGGGGCTCAATTATGCCTTCGGCTATCATTGAGAACCTCGATCTCGAAAAAACTTCATTTAGGCCCTCAAAATGGCCCCGGAAGTGAAAACCTGCTAAAAATAGTAAATTGCCAAAATGGCCCCGGAAGTGAAAACCTGCTAAAAATAGTAAATTGCCAAAATGGCCAGAAAACTGTTTTGAGCCATTTGGAAAAGGTGGGTGGCCCCCGATATCCACCTGGATCAAGGGGTGTAGTAGGAGTCAATTTTTTCGTGAGCTCTGTGATCTCCTGTTGGTATTTCTCCATGAGTTGTGCAATCCTCTGAAACTTCCCTTCTAGTGTGACTGTTGGCTCCTGTGCGCAGTCTGGTAGGCTGTTATAGACTTATGTCAGTCCCTTTTCTAATTTGTCTGCGTGTCTCTTCTTCTCTTCCTCCATGGTAACTGATCACACGTAATTTATAGTACTTCTACAACCTCACTGCCCACTTCCAAGTTAGTGGCATTTGTGCGAGCTCTGGATTGGACTTCTTGCATCATAGTTGTGTGTAGTCCATATATCGCCTTTGTAGGTGTCTGCGCCATGCGCCATAACCAACCCAAACTGGTCTATGTCCCCAACTGGCTTTTGTGTTGTTTCCTCATCAACGCTCAACATCTACCGTGTGCCCTTGAAGGTGTTGTTGCCCTTCACCACTATCTGTGTGATTACTAGAGGCTTCTTATGGTATTTCATTTTCTTTTGTGTTTCCTCCTCAGTTGTAGTTCTCTTCGTTTGTGAGGCATGTGCTTCCTCATTTTTGGTCTGAGAGGTTTCTCCATTCTTGGTGTCGCTCTTTACTTTCGCCCTTGACACTGTTTCATTCTTACTGGGCTTTTTCGTTGTTGCACTGCTTTTAGACGCTTCAACGCGCTCTGCAGCCTTTCTAGTGTTTTGGCTAGACTACTTGTCTTTTTCAATGTGCCTACCTTTTTCTTGTTGCATTTCTAGCCACTTTTTCTGCGGGTCCCTTATGGCTTGGATCCACATGTGATGTTTGGATGCCTTGAAATTGGCATTCCCTTCGTTCTCCTGGACCACCTGAATAGGAATCCTGCATACATTCGTTGTTTTTTGTTGCATGTCTTCCTTAAACATGGCAAACAGAGATATATCAGATATATAACAAGACACACAAATATACAGTAATACACAACTTCTATTAATGAGTGAAATGTACAAAATTGTAGAAATACAAAGTGAAAGACTCCCTAGAATGGTGGCAGCTTATCTTTGAGAAGAGATGTGACGGCTACTCGCATTCGCAAGAAGATGATTACAATGAGGCTCTAAAGGCTTTTTTAACATAAAAAAAATTCAAAACCTTAATCTGCACGATAACTCGTTAGAAAGGTATCGTCGAAGAGATTCATTTTGGGGGCTCATTCAGAGCCATCGAATTTCATTGAAGTGATGGATCCTGAAAAAACTTCGTTTAGGCCCTCAAAATGGCTCCAGAAGTTTAGGAATAAAAATATTGCAAAATATAGTAAATTGCCAGAAAATTGTTTTGAGCCAATTGGAATAGGTGGGCGGTCATCGATATCCATCTGGATCAAACCTACCAAAGCTATGAGTACAAGGAGCCAGGAATAATGGAACTCAACTCCATTATCCATGCATCCATGTAGTCAATCAAAAATCAAATAAAAGATATAATTTCAAAAATCAAATAAAATATATAATGTTTTTAAAGATATAATATAGATATAATTTCAAAAATCAAATAAAATATATAATGTTTTTAAAGATATAATATAGTTTCAAAAATCAAATAAAATTTTGTTTTTAAAATTATGATGATTGAAAAATGTTTTTAAAGATATAATATAGTTTCAAAAATCAAATAAAATTTTGTTTTTAAAATTATGATGATTGAAAATTTATTTGTAAATTTTATTTTTTTATAATTTTTAAAATCAACATAAAAATCAAATAAAATTTTGTTTTAAAATTATGATTATTGAAAATTTATTTGTAAATTTTATTTTTTATAATTTTTAAAATCATAACATAATTAAAATTAAGATATAATATAGTTTCAAAATTTTTAAAAATTATGATGATTGAAAAATTATTTTTACATTTCTAAAAACAAATTACTAGTAAATTCAAATAATTTGTACATTTCATATGATTTTTAAAATTTATAATGATTGAAAAATTATTTGTATATTTTATTTTGTTACAATTTTTTTTTTTTGGAAGTAAGAAGTATGTATATTATATTTAGTGCCTGCTAGAGCTGAAAAGAGTTGCAAGAGTACAAAAAGATACTGGCTGAAATTGCTGGACTGCCCCAACAGAGGGGAAACCAGTCCTGCCAGCTCCCAAAAAACAAGTCTGAGAAAGTTGCATGTTCAGAAGACAAACAAAGACCCTACTAGCTGCTTCTAGACTAAGAGCCTAAAGGCACTAGATGTTCAACAAAGAGAAATCAAAACACCTGTCTAATAACCAATCCACGTGGCTCGAAGGTCGTCTATCCACGGTTCCGTCTCGAAGTTGGTAGGCTGGTCATCCCTGCGTTGTTCGCTTCGCTCCCCATGCTCCTCGTCCTCCACTGGGCCGCTACGTTCTGCCTCCTTTTGCTTTTCCGCTGCTGGTCGTCGAACGCTATCCAGTGCAATGTCAGGGACCTCCCCCGGAGAAGAGTCAGCTGGGTCCGAGGAGAGCTCCGACTGCATAGTTGACAAGATTTGAAGAAAGGTGGCGACATTGTCCTCTGTAGCCTGCAGTCGAAACTTGAGGTCCGCCATCTCCCTTCTGAGCTTGAAGACTAGATCATACAGAATGCCCAATCGCTCTTTGAAATTCTCGCTGTCGAGGTGGCTCGCAGGGTGGAGTCGCGCTCGCTTGAATTCCCCAAAAGCCGCTGGTGCGCTCCTCCAAGTGCTCGAGGATCTGGGGAAGGACATTGTCGCCATAAAATGCATACGAGGGTCCTGAGGAGAGCGAGTCGTCGGGGCCTTCCCTCGCTGAATGGTAGCCAAGGAATGTAAAAGCGCAGGCTGCGGAGGTGGCTGGTTTATCGCGGAGCGAGAGTGCAAGGACTGCAGAGGTGGCAGTTGGTGACAGGCTTTGAGGGAGGGAGGAAGACCCAGTCGCGGGGGATGCCGTAAGCGAGACCGGGGGTCTGCGGGGCTTTCAGGGTGAGCCCCGCTTTGGCTTTCCTCTTAGCCTTTCCTTCATGTGTGCAGGTGAGCAGAGCGGGACAGGGTTGGACCAGTGATGCCGAGAGACGAGGAAGAGGATAGCCTCTGTGCAAGCCTGGTGGTGTTTACGTCGCGAACGGGGGAGCCCTTCCAAGCGCTTGCAAGGGGAAATGTCAAAACGAACACGTTGAGCCAGTATACAAGTTGCGTGGGAGCAGAGGGTGGCGTAAATGCGCCATGCTTCGAGCATTAAGCAGCATATAAATGCCATTACACTTCCGGGAGGGCGTGGTACTGCAGCACGGGCCTGTCACGTGGCTCCGTGCTGCAATGAGGTGTGTTCGTTTCCAGCAGCCGCCACGACGGGGATTCCACTAACACCCCATCCGGGGCATTTTGTTACGATTTTTAATATAGTTTCAAAAATAAAAAATCAAATATAATATACATTTCATTTTGTTACGATTTTTAATATAGTTTCAAAAATCAAATAAAATTTAAGATATAATATAGTTTCAAAAATAAAATCATAAAAACATTACAATATAATATAATTTTTTAAATTAAATAATATGATATAGTTTCAAAAATCATTTTATTTTTATTTTTAAAATGAAATTTCATTTTGTTATTTTTTAAACAAAATAAAAATAAAAATATAATATAGTTTCAAAAATAAAATCATAAAAACATTACAATATAATATAATTTTAAAAATTAAATAATATGATAATAGTTTCAAAAATTATTTTATTTTTATTTTTAAAATGAAATTTCATTGTTATTTTTTAAACAAAATAAAAATAAAAATATAATATAGTTTCAAAAATCAAATATAATATACATTTCATTTTGTTACGATTTTTAATATAGTTTCGAAAATCAAATAAAATTTAAGATATAATTTAGTTTCAAAAATAAAATCATAAAAACATTACAATATAATATAATTTTTAAAATTAAATAATATGATATAGTTTTAAAAATCATTTTATTTTTATTTTTAAAACGAAACGAAATTTCATTTTGTTATTTTTTAAACAAAATAAAAATATAATATAGTTTCAAAAATAAAATCATAAAAACATTACAATATAATATAATTTTAAAAATTAAATAATATGATATAGTTTCAAAAATCATTTTATTTTTATTTTTTAAACGAAATTTCATTTTGTTATTTTTTAAACAAAGTAAAAATAAAAATATAATATAGTTTCAAAAATCAAATATATAATTATGTTATTTTTTAAACAAAATAAAAATAAAGATATAATACAGTTTCAAAAATCAAATAAAAATAAAAATATAATATAATTTCAAAAATAAAATAAAATTTAAGATATAATATAGTTTCAAAAATAAAATCATAAAAACATTACAATATAATATAATTAATTTAAAAAATCAAATAATATAATATAGCTTAAAAAAATAATTTCATTTTGTTATTTTCATTAACAAAATAAAAATATAATATAATTTCAAAAATCAAATATATTATTTTCATTATATTATTTTTTAAACAAAATAAAAATATAATATAATTTCAAAAATCAAATATATAATTTTCATTATATTATTTTTTAAACAAAATAAAAATCAAATATATAATTTTCATTATATTATTTTTTAAACAAAATAAAAATAAATATAATATAATTTTAAAAATCAAATAATATAATATAGTTTCAAAAATCATTTCAATTTGTTATTTTCGTTAGCAAAATAAAAATAAAAATATAATATAGTTTCAAAAATCAAATATATAATTTTCATTATATTATTTTTTAAACACAATAAAAATAAAGATAAAGATTTTGTATGTAAAAATAAAAATATAATATAGTTTCAAAAATCAAATATATAATTTTCATTATGTTATTTTTTAAACAAAATAAAAATAAAGATATAATATAGTTTCAAAAATCAAATAAAAATAAAAATATAATATAATTTCAAAAATTAAATATATAATTTTCATTATGTTATTTTTTAAACAAAATAAAAATAAAAATTTTGTATATAAAAATAAAAATAAAGATATAATATAGTTTTAAAAATAAAATCATAAAAACATTACAATATAATATAATTTAAAAAATCAAATAATATAATNAAAATAAAGATTTTGTATTTTTTAAACAAAATAAAAATAAAGATTTTGTATTTTTTAAACAAAATAAAAATAAAGATTTTGTATGTAAAAATAAAAATAAAGATATAATATAGTTTCATTAAAATTAAAAATATAATATAGTTTCATTAAAATTCAAGACATAATATAGTTTTAAAAATAAAATCATGTTTCAAAAATCAAATAAAATTGAAGATATAATATAGTTTTAAAAATAAAATCATAAAAACATTACAATATAATATAATTTAAAAAATCAAATAATATAATATAGCTTCAAAAATCATTTTATTTTGTTATTTTCATTAACAAAATAAAAATAAAAATAAAAATATAATATACTTTCAAAAATCAAATATATAATTTTCATTCATTAACAAAATAAAAATATAATATAGTTTCAAAAATCAAATATATAATTTTCATTATGTTATTTTTTAAACAAAATAAAAATAAAGATATAATATAGTTTCAAAAATCAAATAAAAATAAAAAATATAATATAATTTCAAAAATCAAATAAAATTTTCAAAAATAAAATCATAAAAACATTACAATATAATATAATTTTAAAAATCAAATAATATAATATAGCTTCAAAAATCAAATATATAATTTTCATTATGATATTTTTTAAACAAAATAAAAATAAATATATAATATAGTTTCAAAAATTAAATAAAATTTTGTTTTTAAAATTATGATGATTGAAAAATTATTTGTAAATTTCATTTTTAAACAAAATCAAAATTAAGATATAATATAGTTTCAAAAATCTAATAAAATTGTGTTAATTGAAAATTAAAAATAAAATCATAAAAACATTATAATATAATATAATTTCAAAAATCAAATAATATAATATAGTTTCAAAAATCAAATATGTAACTTTTATTTTGTTATTTTTTAAACAAAATAAAAATATAATATAGTTTAAATTTTGTATTACAAATAATTTATTGATTTATTTGTTGAAATTATTTATATATTTTAAAAAAAAACATAAACAAAAATTAAGATATAATATAGTTTCAAAAATAAATTCAAATAAAAATATAGTTTTGACTTTATTTTAGAAACTATATTATATTTTTATTTTTATTTTGTTAATAAAGATATAATATAGTTTCAAAAATATGTAATTTTCATTTTGTTATTTTTTAAACAAAATAAAAATAAAAATATAATATAATATAGTTTTAAAAATCAAATATAACAATTTTTTTATTTTTGAAACTATATATTATTTGGTGTTTAAAGCTATATTACAAATGATTTTTCAAATGATTTTTAAACAAAACAAAAATAAAAATATAATATAGTTTAAATTTTGTATTAGAAATAATTTATTGATTTATTTGTTGAAATTATTTATATATTAAAAAAATAATAAAAAATTAAGATATAATATAGTTCCAAAAATAAAGTCAAATAAAAATATAGTTTTGAATTTATTTTTGAAACTATATTATAATTTTATTTTTATTTTGTTAATAAAGATATAATATAGTTTCAAAAATAAATTCAAACAAAATAAACATAAAAATATAATATAGTTTCAAATATATGTAATTTTCATTTTGTTATTTTTTAAACAAAATATAAATATAAATATAATATAATATAGTTTTAAAAATCAAATATAACAATTTTTTTTATTTTTGAAACTATATATTATTTGATGTTTGAAGCTATATTACAAATAATTTTTCAAATGATTTTTAAAACTATTTTACAAATAATTTTTTAATCAATATATTTTTTATTTATTTTTAAACTATATTATATTTGATTAAAT
>SNQJ01S0060522.1:0-12589 GCA_010110895.2 Picea sitchensis
CCACATGTATTACCTAGACCTAGATTTTAATTTTCGAGGTTGGGTAACATTTTATTAGGGAAATTGTTTTTAAATCTTTCTTATCACATCATTCACTATTATGCCATCTCGTTTTATTCATTTATTAAAAAAAAATGACGTGCCCTTCAAGACGCACTAGGCGCTCCAAGGGTGCCACTCGCGTCATTTTGTTTCCCTTGCGCGACGTGTCATTCAAGACACACTACATACTCCAAGGATGTCACTCGCCTCTTTCTGTTTTTCTTGTGCGACGTTCCCTTCAGGATGCACTACTTGCTCCAAGGGAGCCACTCGCCTCTTTACTGACTTGGTAGACATCAAAACCCCTAGATTCAATTCTTCGTCAGGTGATATTGTGGTAGAGTAAGGGCCACTAAGGAATAAGGCCCCTACCTCATTGCACACACCTTAGAATCATCGTGAGCGATTGTCGCAATCGACGCTCATGGCATCGTGGGTCTTCTCGAACTAGGTAATCATTGATCTATAGATCGAGCCATAGTGGGAGTGCTAGTAGGCTGTGGCAGGGTTGTTGTCCACACCTCACCCTCAACTCCTCTAGTTATCATGCGTGACCCCTCTACTCCACATGTGATTTTGTTCGGCAAGCAATCGTGAGCCTACATCATCAATGAATCATGTTATAAATAGTATCCATAATCACATCATCTAATCATATGCACAAATTTCATATATACAACAATCAAACCCCCACTAGTCCACTCACTGACTCTATCTAGAGTCTAAGGGGTTTCATCGATGCCTCTGCATCCTTGAGGTCCAAATTCCTACACACTTAGGAAAACTGAGTCAATAGCACTTGTATGTGTCAATAAAAAAAAATAACATGTCAGCAATCATAACGCCTCATAATCATAATCAAATGCCCAATATTATAATAATCTCAATCACTTGCAAGCAATTTTCCTCAAAGAATAAGTTCGATCAGTGTGTGCAAGAGCGGGATGTTATATACACACCCTCTTGGTCTAAAATTCATCCCGAAGTTTCAAAGTATATAAGTGTCGAAATAATATGTATCACAGTGTCATAAGTCTATCTATCAAACAAAAATGGAAACTATTGGCGCATATAATATGCGTCCTCCCAGGTCGTCGAGTGAGGACTATAGTTGTGCCACTCAACCTTGACCTATTATACCATTCAACGTCGTAACTTTCAAATGTGATGATTCAGGATGCGGATCAGCTCAGTCATGAGTTCCCCCTCTTCTGATACCTGCAAGGAACTCATGTGAATAACATGTATAGGATCATTTACATAATGTCTCAAAACATATAGGTGAAAAGAATCGGGCATACGTCTAAAATAATCATGCAAGGCTAGTCGATAGGCCACGGGCCCCTTCCTCTCCATAATATCGAAGGGCCACACAAACCTAGGGGAGAGTTTAGCTCCATTTCCAAACTTGATTGAACGCTTATGCGGTTTTACCTGCAAGAAGACTCTATCGCCAACTTCGTAACTACAGTCGACATGGTGCACATTGACATAACTCTTATGTTGATCCTGCGCTTCTTTAATCCTTTGTGTTATTATTTTCATTATCTGTTCCATTTATTGGATTGATTCTAGTCACACCAGGACCCTATCCTCAAGCTGATCCCAACTCAAAGGCATATGAAATGGTTTCCCATAAAGAAACTCGAAAGGTGTCATCTTAATGGTGCATTGGTAACTGTTGTTTTAATAAATTTCCAATAGTGTCAAGAATCCTTCCCAATGGTTTTCTTTTTCCATCATGTACATGTGCAACACGTCCTCCAAGGTCTGGTTCATTCGTTTGGTTTTCTCATCAGTCTCCAAGTATTACGCGATACTGAAGTTAAGTTCGGTTCCCAGGGCCTCTTCGAAACTATTCAAAAATCTTCGAGCAAACATCGATTCTCGATCAGTAATCCTCTTAGGAAAGCCATCCAGCCTAACAATTTCATTGATGAAAACTCTAGATATTTCAGGTGCCTGATACATTGTACACATACGAATAAAATGATCTCTCTTTGTCAGAGTGTCGACTACTATGAAAATTGAGTTTTGTCTCCTTTCCATCAGTGGAAATCCAACGATTAAATCCATCAAAATAACCTCCCATTTTGATTCTGGAATAGCGTGTGGTTGTAGTAATCCTGTTGGATGTCTATGTTCAACCTTTACATCCAGACATTCTAAACATCTGGATACATAGTTGACTATGTCTACCTTCATTCCTTTCCAGAAGAATAAGGGTTTAAGGTCCGCCCTCATCTTCGTGAATCCTGGGTGAGCCATGTATACTGCTCTATGAGCCTTGTTTAAGATCAAGTTCCTCAACTTGTCGTTCAGTGGTATGTAAATCTGATTTTTAAATATCAATAATCCATCCTCGTCAAACATAAATCCTTCAAATCTTGGTACCATCATTTTGTTTTTTTTGATAAAATCCTCTATCTCTTTGTACTAGTCATCGTCACATTGTAAGGTTAGAATCTTTTCACGTAGATTCCTTTGAAGAGGCAACATCAAAAAGATGCATGGTCTCCGACTCAATTCATCTGCCACTTGGTTCACTGTTCCTTTTATGTAAGAAATATCGAAATCGTACTCGCTAAGAAGTTCTGACCAACGTTGTTGTCGCGCATTTAGGTTGCTTTGTGTAAAGATGTGTTGTAGTCCACAGTGGTTCATCTTTAGTTCAAATTTTCATCCAAACCTTCAAGGCATAAACAATCGCTAACGACTCCAAATCATGCATCGCATAGTTCTCCTCATGCCTTCTCAGTTTCCTCAATATGTAAGAGATCACTCGACTGTCTTGCATCAATATTCCACCTAAGCCCTCCTTGGGTGCGTCATTGCATACCAAGAAGTCCACGTCCATGTCAAGGACCTTTAGTTTCAGTGTCGTTGTCATCAACTCCTTGAGCATCCAAAATTCTTCCATGCATTTCTCGGTCCAAACAAACTTCTTGTTCTTCTTCTGTAATTCCATGATTGGATTTTCTATACTCAAAAATCCCTCGACGATCCCTCGATAGTATCCTTCTAAACCCATGAAGCTACGAAATTTTAGGACATTCATCAGCGCAGGTAATTCCATAGTAGCCTCGACCCTTGCTGGATCCACGACTATACCTTCGTCGGAGATGACGTGCCCCAAGTAGTGAATCCTCGATTGATAAAACAAGCATTTGGACAACTTCCCATACATTTTATGCTCTTGCAGACACTGTAGTACCAATTTATTGTCATGCTCCTTCATCATCCGAGAGTAAATGAAAATATCGTTAATGAATACTTGGATGAACGTTTCCAAGTACTCATGGAACACCTCGTTCATCAAACTCATAAATATCCCTTGGGTGTTTGTCAATACAAATGGTAAAATAGTAAAGTTGTAATGCCAAAACCTCATCTTAATGGTAGTCTTAGGGACGTCATCCTCCTTGATATGTAACTAGTGATACCCTGAATGCAAATCGATCTTTGAGAACACCGTTGACCCCTTCATATGATTGAACATATCATCAATCCTCGACAACAAATATTGATTCTTGATTGTTGCCTTGTTCAATTAACAGTAGTCAATGCAGAGCCTCCATGACCCATCCTTCTTTCATATGAAAATAGCAGGTGCACCCCATGGTGACAAAATCAGACGTATCATTCCCAAGTCTAGCAATTCCTTCAGTTGCATTCTCAACTCCTGTAACTCTGGAGTTGACATTTGAAAAGGCATTCTAGCTATAGGTCCAGTCCCCGGCTTTAGGTCTATGGTAAACTCCAATTCCCTCTCCTGCAGAATCCTGGGAAACTCCTTCGGAAATACGTCTGTAAACTCTCTCACCACTGGTAGGTGTTCTATACCTTCCGATACTCACTTCTCATTTAACGCAAGGATCATATAAAGCTTACATCTCTTCTGCATGCTCTTACATAGTTGCAAGGAAGAGATGAACCTAGGGGAAACTCTCCGGTTTCATTCTACAATCACTTGTCTTTGTCCCTCATCATCAACCAAGCTTAATTATTTTGTCTTATAGTTGAGTATCGCCTCATGTGATTCCAACCAGTCCATACTGATCACAACATCATAAGATCTTAATATCATGACGTAGAGGTTGGCCTTGGTGACAAACTCTCCCAAGTTAAGGGTACAATTTGTAACCTTTCCTCCAACCTTTGGTTTGGCTCCCGAAGCCATCCCTACGAAGCTAAACTCATCCTTTTTGACTGCCTTTACCTTAATCCTTTTTAGCGTTGTATAAAAAATGAAACTCTCGGTAGCACTAGGATCTATCAAAATACAAAGGGTCTCATCAATGATGGTACTTGATGTATCGAGCACAGTCGATTGGTGCTCTGCCTGATGGTTATTCACCACTACATGAATCTAATGGGCCTTGCCCAAATATCCCACGGTAGTGGGTCCAGATGATCCAAATGCTCTAGTCCTCTCCTCTAGGTAGTCGCACTAGTAGTGTGGCTCCCCACACATCCAACACCCCTTCTTTGATCCAGTACTCTTGGTACCTAAAGTAGAAGATGATGGCCCACCAACCTGAAATCCTGGTTTGTTTTGTTTAACAAACCTAAATTGCTACTACTACAGTCGATGCTAATGTTGATGTTGTGGTTCCCGATAAGGTGTCCGCTACTGAGGTGTTGGTCGCCGAAGTGTAGTGAAATTTGATCTTCTCTGGAAGCCATGATATCCAGGCATATGTCGGGATGGTGTTTGGTGCTGCCACGCACTAGATGACACCTTACCTATCGGTCTCGCTGGAGTCCTGTTGTGACCCCCACTGATAAGCTCCTCCTCTGTTATGAGGGCCTTCTAGATGACATCATGCAAGGTTTGAGGCATCAAAATCATAACCTTTGTAAGTATGCTTCCATTAAGGTCGAACACAAACTTGTTGACCTTAAGTTTATCAGTATTAAGATGCGGAGCATATAGAAGAAACTTCATAAAATGAGTCTCATAATCGGGGACCCTATAACCTCCCTATCATAAGGTGTCGAACTTGTCTAAGGCACCAAAGAACTCAAGAAATTTGACCTTCTCGAGTTCGTGGTGAATGCTACCAGTACCAACTGGAACGCACAGTGGACCCTCATGGGGTGTCAGTGCCTTGGCCTCAAATATCTCCAAACAGATGATCAATGCCTCATACATCCACTAGAAATACCTCATCAGCCCAACCACATCACCCACCACTATCTTCTCCTACCCGACAACCTGCTCATGTCCCTGGGGTTTAGACCCCTCAGGAGTGGATGCTACTGGAGGCATCGTGCCTCCTCCCCTAGCACCTCGTCATCTACCTCCATGACGTCCTCTAACCATGGTTACCTATAAGAATACAAATCAACTTAATAAGAAAACTTATAATAAAATATCATGACAACGAAAGTCAAAGTGTTCCCAAGTCACATATTGAACCATCTCTGATACCATGTGCAATGATTGCTTCGTTACTACTACAAGCGAAGCAAAAGGTGTAATCTTTTTTTCTTTTTTTTTTTAAACCGAACGACAACAATGATTATAGCTAAATAAGATATCTGACGGTGAGCACCATCCTAGCCAAATAAGCCACAGACAATTAAGATTCCATGCACTGGCACAAGAGAAACTGGGAGAAACAATTGTAAAACAACAAGGAGAAACAAATACCCTCCCGACAGAGCATGACCTCTCCTACAAGATAAGCGAAAACATCCCCATCGCGACACAATGCCCTCGACCAACAGTTAAATAGGACCTCTATGGTGCACAACCAAGTGCATTAAGGCGTTACCAGCCAAACGCCAAACAACTACAAGAAACAACACCCACAATGGGTAGTACATACCTCAGCCAAGTTATCCCTCGACCAAAGACTCTAGATGAACTCAACTTGCTAGGAGTCGAGTTACTGATGAGAGGACTACACCCACACTCCAAACAACAGATCAACAAGATGCAAGATGACGTTGTTTGAAGAAATCAGAAGCTAAGACATGACTTCACCAACAATCCATTCATTCATCAAGTCTAAATTAGTCAATAATTACCATATATTTAACATTAACTCTAATCTAATTAGCAAGTCTAGATTATAAATTAGTCATTAATTTACAATCAAATTTAACATTAAATACAATCAAATTTAGCAAGTCTAAAATTACAATTTGTCAATAATTACAATCTAATTTGACAAATCATTTTGTAATCAATACTTAAACTATAAATTACAATTTCAATCTAATTTTACAAGTCTAGTTTAATCAATGTTAAAACCAATGGACAAGTCTGGTCAAATTAAATTTAAAGGATGTCTATTATTCAAATGAAGAGGCCGTCTACAAAAATGATAATAAATTTTCGTATAAAGTAAATATAAACTACCATTGCTGTAAAAATATTGTCTAAATTATACATGAGTTGTCAATTAAAAAAAATGGAATGTGTGTATCTTGACAAGTCATATGACAATCTAAATAAAAAAAATGACCAGAATATATAATGTGTTTTAATCAAGGTTATACATTGGCTACCAAATTAAAATCAGATTTCGTGTAGATTGACAAGTCACTTGGAAATATAATAAAAAAAACCGACGAGAATATAATGCCTTTTAATCAAGGTTATACATTGGCTGTAAAATTAAAATCAAATTTCGTGTAGATTGACATGTGACTTAGCAATCTAATAAAATATAACGATAAATATAATGTGTTTTAATCAATTATACATTGGTTGTCAAAAACAGAATAAGTGTAGCTTGATAGGTCACCTGGCAATCTAAACAAAATTTGACCAGAAATATAATTTGTTTTAATCATTTATACATTTGTTGTAAAAAACGGAATGCGTGTAACTTGACAAGTCACCTAGCAGTCGAAACAAAATTTGACCAAAAATATAATGCATTTCAATCAATTATACATTGCCTGTCAAAAACAAATGTGTGTAGCTTGACAGGTCAGCTGGGAATCTAAAAAAAATATAACCAGAATATAATGCATTTTAATCAAGGAGAAATAAACTGTCAGGGGTAGGGGACTGACATGAAAGGGCATCAATGTCACAAGGCATTTAAAAAGGATATTAGGGCTGGGAAATTCACTATAAAAAATGTGTAAGGAACTCTACACAAAGTTATGATATTTATGTTGTGATATCTAGGTGAAAGCCTCGGTAAAAGAAATATAAAATGGCACCACTTAACACGCTACATTATTTAGTTGCTAGGTAACCAGATAATCGTGATTTATTTAAATTCATAGTAATGTATATCTATGAGATCACAGAGGCCATTTCAAAAAAATAGAGGTCCTTTCATAAAAATTCAGAGGACAATACATTAAAAACGTAGAGCACAATTCATTAAAAATGCAGAGGACAATTCATTAAATGCATAGGGAAATAAGAATAACATAGAATAAAAGGATAAAAATCACAGAAGTACTCACTCGAAAAAGCACAAGGAAATCCATCAACTAGGAACAATCAACAAGGGTAGACAATTGGGCAACACATCCTTCGCTCATCATCCATGGACAGAAAAACATGGCATTAGGATCTATAGGTCTATTAAAACCAAAGCGACAATCGTTGATCCAACTCCTGGTCAAATGCTCACGTGTGGATTGATTGTTTAGGAACGAGGGATAAGTAAAAACATAAAACTCATCACAAATCAATAAAACCAACCGGATAGTCACAGCTTCAAGGATCGAATGCCAAGGGAATCAAGTCAAGCAGTGAGATTAAGGCTATGGGGAAATTAATTTATCAATTAATATGCTAATTCAAACATTTTATTTACCCAAATAAAAGTATAGAAATGAAAGTGTAAGGTAAATAATAATCTACCATGAGGATAAAAAGAAAACATATCGTATCCCAAGTCACTCGCTCGTAGTTGTTGTCCCACGTGCTCTGTGCAACTTCTACTTGTCGATCGATGAGACTTCACCGATACCTCCCAGGCAATGCAATAGGTAATATTCTTCCCCCTTAGCCCCCCGAGCTACAAATGGGCCACACACACCACCAGAGAACAACTAGCGTCTAACTTGCATTGCAAGGTCGGGCTACCACTCCTCACTGAGATGGGTATCCCAACTCCCACAAGCTAAATCAATCAAGTCTAAATTTCTGCAGCATGATGTTACACATCCCATAAAAGATCCATCCTCCTCCTCCTCCTCCTCCCTCCTTTATATAGAATTTCTAAGTCATTTACTTTCCTAAATTACGATTTAATTTATTATTCAATAATTTAATTCATAAAAATACACTCCGTACATGTGTCACCCATCCCCTTCATTGCACCATAAATTAATTTAAGTAATTAATTAATTACTCTTATTTCCCTCACCCACCTAAAAGCATTCCTAGAATCACTCCTAGGTGTCCCCATATTCCTTTACACATTTTAATGACTTACCCCCTTAATAATTTACTAGTTGAGTTTAATTTAGAAAGTTCTTAAATGCTAGAAACCTTACTAATTTAGTCTTTCTCCTTTTTCCTTGTGTTTCCCCTTTCTTTTTATATTTCCCACATTTTCTTAGTTTCCTAATTCTTTTAAATTTCCATCTTTCCCTTTTCATTTAAAACTCAAATTGGAAAGTGTAGAAAATTACATTTTCCCCCTTTTCCTCTTTGATTAATAAATTTTTAATTAGCATATGTAACAAAACAATTATTTCCCCCTTTTCCCTATTTTTAAATTTTATCCCACAAAAGATTTTTATATATTGATTGACTTTCTTACCCCTTTCTCGTCACATCATTAATGATGATTATCATTATTATTTATTTATTTTTATTTTTATTTTTATATAAATATTTTTCTTTTACCACAAGTATCACCTAGAGCTAGATTTTAATTTTCGAGGTTTGGACACATTTTATTAGGGAAATTGTTTTTAAATCTTTCTTATCACGTTATTCATTCTAAGGCCATCTAGGTTTATTGATTTATTAAAAACAACAATATGTTCCCTTTAGGACGCAGTAGGTTCTCCAAGGGTGCCACTCGCCTCATTCTATTTTCCTTGTGCGACGTGCCCTTGAGGACGCACTACATGATCCAAGGGTGTCACTCGCCTCTTTTTGTTTTTATTGCACAATGTGCCCTTCAGGATGCACTACATGCTCCAACGGTGCCACTCGCCTCTTGACTGACTTTGTAGACATGAAATCCCCTGGATTCAATACTCCGCCACGTGATCTCATGGGAGATTAAGGGCCTCTAAGGAATAAGGCCCCTACCTTATTGTGTGCCCCTTAGAATCATCATGAGTGACTGTTTCACTCGACCCTCACGACATTGTGGGTCTTATCGAAATAGGTAATCGTTAACCTACAGTTCGAGCCATGAAGAGAGTGTTACTAGTCCATGGAAGTGTTGTTGTCTACACCTCTCCCTCAATGCCTCTAGTTATCGTGCATGACCCCTATACTCCACATGTGAGTCTGTTCGACAATAAACCATCATCCTGCATCATCAACGAATCATGTCATAAATAGTATCCATAATCATATCATCTAATCAGATTCACAAATTTCATATATACAACAATCAAACCCGAATCGTCCACTCCTTGACTCGATCTAGAGTCCAATGGGTTTTAGCGATGGCTCTGCATCCTCAAGGTCCAAAATCCTGCAAACTCATGAAAACCAAGTCAATAGCACATATCTGTGTCAATATAGAAAAATAACATGTCATCAATCATAACACCTCATAATCATAGTCAAATTTCCAATAGTATAATAATCCGAATCACTTGCAAGGAAGTGTCCTCAAATAATAAGTTTTTTCAATGTGCACCCGAGAGGGATGTTACATTTACTAAAATCAGTGCATTGCATTGTTTTGGATTATGTACTATTGAAATCATAACAAATAATTGTTTTAAATATTTTGTCATTGTACCATATATAAAATAAATGTACTATATTTCTTTGTGTTATATCATTGAAAATCATTTCTACACCCATATTTCTTTACATCATTTTTTTGAATATCATTTTGAATATCGTCATCTATTGTTTTGTGTAATGACTGAAATCAATATGCCTTATTGTTGTGTTATATCATTACTAAAATCAATATGTTGTATCGTTGTGTTATATTAGTATTGAGATCAATAGAGATATTCAATGATTGATATTTCATTCTCTTTTAGCTTCCATGATTGGAACATAGGAGACTTGGTCACCTAAATATCGCAGTAAAATATGATGAAAGTTGGTTGTGGCATAGGAGACTTGGTCCCCTAAATTTTGATCACATAATCAAACTCAAAAACAATGGGGTAGTAAAAGATCTTCCGAAGATATCAAAGCCATATGACTCTATTTGTAAACCCTGTCAGATAGGAAAGCTTACTCACACTCAGTTCAAATCTAAAAACTTTCCCTCAATAGAAAAACCTCTTCAGTTAGTACATATGGATCTATGTGGTCCATCAAGGAAAGAAGGTACAGGAAAACAAAATTACTTTATGTTGATTATTGATGACTATTCTAGACTAACTTGGGTTGCCTTTTTGAAAGAAAAATCTGAAGCATTTGAAAAATTCAAGGTATTTAAGGCTCTGACTGAGAATCAAAAAAGAAAAAGATTAAAGGGAGTAAGGTCTGATAGAGGAGGAGAGTTTAGTTCAAGAAACTTCAAAGAGTTCTATGATAAGCATGGGATCAAAAGAGAGTATACAATTCCAAGGACTCCACATCAAAATGGAGTTGTTGAGAGACAGAATAGGTCAATTCAGCAAATGAAAGATCAATGATGAATGAAAGGAACATACCTCAGACATATTGGGTGGAAGAAATACATACAACTGTTCATATCCTTAACAAAGCTCATCTGAGACCAAACAGTGACAAGACCCCTTATGAAATTTGGTTTGGTAGACCTACCTCAATCAAGCATTTTAAAGTTTTCGGGAGTAAATGTTATATCAAGAACAATGATGAAAATATTGGCAAATATGATGATAGGGCTGATGAAAGTATCTTATTGGGTTATGCTACAAATAGTAAAGGGTACATATGCTATAATAATAGACTGCACAAGCTAGTTGATTGTATAGATATAAAAGTTGATGAAGAAATCCCAGTCAGAAATGTAAGCAATGTTGAACCAAGAACATAAGATATAGTTGAATATGAAGATGAACAAGTCCAAGGATCAGAAAGAGAAGAGTCTGGATTAGATGAAGATACGAATATTCAAACTGACACAGATAAGCAGAAAGAAGAAAAATCACCTCTCAGAATTATTAGAAAGAATCATTCTGAAAATCAGATAATTAGGGATATAAATGAAGGAGTTCAGACAAGAAGGAAATTGATTAAAGACTCAGAACAATCTCATGTTGCTTTTTTCTCTATGACTGAACCTAAAATTTTTGAGGAAGCTAGCCAGGAAGATAATTGGATTAGAGCAATGAATGAAGAGCTTGATCAGATTGAGAATGACAATACTTGGGAGTTGGTCCCCAGACCTGGAGATAAGAATGTAATAGGTTCCAAATGGGCGTTCAAGAATAAAATGAATGAAAAAGGACAAGTTGTTAGAAATAAGGCTAGATTGGTTTGTAAGGGATATGCACAAGTTGAAGGTCAGGACTTTGATGAAACTTTTTCACCAGTGGAAATATTGGAAGCTATCAGAATATTTCTTACTTATTCATGTCATAAGAACTTCAAAGTTTATCAAATAGATGTTAAGTCAACATTTCTTAATGGAGATCTAGAGGAAGAAGTATATATGGAGCAACCTGAAGGATTCTCATTGACAGATAATCCTAATTATGTTTGTAAACTGAAGAAGGCCTTATATGGACTGAAACAAGCACCACGAGCTTGGTATTATAGACTGGACAAAATTCTACAAGAAAAAGGGTTCAAGAAAGGTACTGTTGACAGTAACCTTTACATTAAGTCTGAAGTTGGTAATTTACTAGTNGTCATCTATCCAGTGGTTTGCTAATTCTATGCAAACAGAATTTGAAATGTCCATGATAGGAGAACTGTCATATTTTCTTGGTTTACAAGTAAAACAAAGCTCTAGAAGAATTTTTATTTCTCAAGAAAAATATTTGAAAGAGATGTTGAAGAAATTTCAGATGGATGATTCTTCTACAGTTAGCACACCTATGGTGGTTGGTTGCAAGCTGAGTAAAAATGATATCTCACCTGATGTTGGTCAAGGAACATATCGCTCTATGATAGGCAGTCTTTTGTACATCACAACATCCCGTCTTGATATAGTGCAAGCTGTTGGAATGGTAGGCCGTTTTCAGTCAACTCCTAAACAAAGTCATTTGGTAGCTGTCAAAAGGATATTTAAATACTTGAAGGGAACAATGAATTATGGTCTGTGGTATTATAGAAATCAGAATTTCCAGTTAACTGCTTATTCAGATGCAGACTGGGCAAATTGTGTTGATGAGAGAAAAAGCACGAGTGGAGGAGCATTTTTTCTGGGTGACTCATTAGTTGCATGGCTTAGTAAAAAGAAAGGATCCATCTCATTATCCACTATAGAGGTAGAATACA
>SNQJ01S0060522.1:15636-34543 GCA_010110895.2 Picea sitchensis
TATGTGTGATTGATGCTTTTTACTTTTACTGTCCATTTTCTGTATAATGTTGATGATCACTTGAATAAAGATTAAGAATATTTTAATAGAGTTAAAATTGTTTAAGCTCAAAGACAATTGATTCACCCCCCCCCTCTCAATTGTATTAGTAATCCCAACAACCTCAAGTTGAAAAATTTATCAGAGCTTGTGCCTTATGCTCACAATCAAATCCATCCAACTGGAAGCATGGGTTGTATCAACCACTGTCGCTTCCTTCTGGGCCTTGGGAGTCAATCTCAATGGAATTCCTAAGTGGACTTCCAACAACTGAAAATAAACATGATGCAATATGGGTAGAGGTATGTCACGTCAGCGAAATGGCACTTTTTATCCCATGCACAAATACTATTTCCATCATGTCTGGCCCCATTTTGGCCTCCCAAGAAGTATCATCTCAGACAAAGATTCTCGCCTCCTCGGTACATTTTGGAAGACCATATGGGTGCTATTGGGGTTCCACCTCAAGTTTTCTACTGCATTCAATCCTCAAACGGATGGAAAAATAGAGGTTGTCAATAGAGTCTTGGTGCATGCTCTCCAAACTCACTTTGGGCACAACAAACAATGGGACAATTACTTACACATTTTCTAGCATAGCTACAAGAAGACAACACATTCTTCTACAGGATTTTCACGTTTTGAATTCTGCTTGGGATTCCAACAAACACCTCCAACTGAACTTCCAATCACTTGGTCTCCTCAAGGTACCTTCCATCAATAGGAGGAACAACTATCAGCTGAACAATTTCTCCAACAAATTGCACAATGCCACAATGCAATCACATCAACACTTAAAGCAGCCCACGATGATGCCAAGCAATGCCTTGACAAACAAAGAACCTTCATGGCCTTTCAATCAGAGGATCAAGTCTGGTTACACCTGGATAAGAAGCGCTTCAAAGGCCACCACCACAAGCTTCTGCCAATTAGATATGGTCCGTATACAATACTCGACAAGATTGGAGAAAATGGATATAGGTTGGATCTGCCACCACAACTGAGAATCCATAATGTCATTAATGTAAGTCACTTAAACTTGTTTGAGCCTTCCCTCTTGGAAGAACTAGTCACCATCACTCATCCAATGGACAAGATTATTGATTTCCAACTCCCATTGGCCAAAGAAACTATATTGGACACTCGAAGTCTCTCTACAAGATAGAAGACTTACACTTCATATCTGGTAGCCTGCTAAGGCCCAACTCCAGCACAGACAAAGTGGATCACAACTAATGTATTTCACATCAAGTTTCTACATCTTCTCATGGAAGTCAGGATGCTTCCATATCTAAATAGGGAGGAATTAGGCCAATGAGGCCACCTAGGGGAACGCCCACCTAGAGTGCACAAGTCAATCACCTAGGCGCAACACTTCTTCACCTTTTGATGATGAATTAAATACATGTAAAATAAATGGTTCCATTGGTATATAAGGTGAAGCGAGACTAAAATAAAGAATTCTTACCTTTTATTCTGAAGCTATGTGTCTTGGTTGTTTTCTTTTCTAATTTTTCATTTTACATTCTGGAAAATTTCATTTTTAGGGTTTTTTGAAGAATAACCAGTGTGCCTTCCTTCATTTTTAGGGTTTTCTGAAGAATAACCAAGGTTTGTACAATCCAATTTTTAAAGAAAAATGAACTCTACTATATTTTGTGTTAAAAAACATTGTCATCTTTATATAGAAAATATTCGAAGAGAACCAAATTACATTTTGTAGGTGCCTTAAGAATGACTCAATTGATGCAGGAGCAACGCCAACGTCAAGTGAGCCAGCATGGAAGGTGAAGGAAAGTTGGACAATCTAGCAAAAATTTTGAAATTTCCTTGAATTTGTTGCGCAGTCTTAAATGAAGTCATTAAGAAGAGGCACACTTGTATAATGTAATCGGACCTTGAGCTATTTGCTCTCATCCTTAGTAGGTAGAAGGCATTTAAAGTAGTTAATGCAGGTAGATAGAATTTAATTCTAGATTAGACAGTTTTAGTGCGCAAGAGGGAAACGGGATATAGACACCCTCATTGTGTATTGTAACATAATCAGAGGAAGAAGATCATAGAAGAAGCAGAGAGTTGTGTAAGAACACCCATGTACATATATTTGGATTAATAGAAAGAGATTGATTCAAATTCATAGTTTTTGTGTTTGTTCTCTATGTATTGATGCTGAATTACATCCTCATGAATGTTTGCTTCCTGTTATACATTTTCTTTTAGGTGCTGTGTATATGATTTCATGTTTGAGTTTGAAATCTGAAAGGAAGAAGGAATGAGTTTCAATTGTTTCTCTATCTGAGCAAAGATTCCTGCAATGAGTGCAGTCGAATTGTCCGCAAGGAGTGCGTTGACAGAGGGTTCAGATAGAGTCAGTTTTGTTCTCATTCGCTCGAAAGTGAAGGTTTGGCACAAGAGTCATGCAAGGAGTGCGTAGGCCAAGCTAAGTTTCAAGGTTGCGAACCTAAGTGAATTGTTAAGAGACTACTACTACAGGAGTGCGCAGGGTCGAAGGAAGTTCCACACTTAGGAGTGTTTGAAAGTTGCTGCAAGGAGTGCGTCCAAGGAGTGTTTGATAAGACTCAGAGTTATAAGAAAATCTTAGGAAGGATAAGTCCTTCGAAATTGTTGAAGAACAACGCAAGGGAAGTCGCGACTAGAGGAATTAGAAAGGTGTCGCAAGTTTGCATGCAGAAGAATGAGTTCCGTGGAGGAACATTTGGTCATTCGCAGAAATCATCTAGGAGGAATGGACGGTCGGAATCCTCCCAGGAGAGTTCACGAAATTTCGTGAGTCGTCAGATATCAGAAAGGAGCAGGGAGGTTACGGCGAGAACGTCGAAGGGTTCAAATCTCAGGAGGCGCAGGACCGTAGATCCAAGCCATGAGGGCCATCAGATTTACTCGTGAATTCGCATATCGGAGTTTCATAGGTTGAACTCTGTAAACAGTGCAACCGAAATTGCAAAATCGCGATACGTGATATCCCAACGACTGCATGAATAGTGTGGGACCATAGGATTCAGTGAGGTGGACAGGTGGCATACCTTATTGGGGTTTCGCAACGATATGTCCTGAAATGTTTGCATCAGGATTCACAATCCCACAAAGTCGGAAATCCCGACAGAGGTGATGCGACGTTGAATAGTCAACTCACACGTGCATCGGAGTTTCATCATATTGGAAGTCGGGGTTCGGTAAATCAATTTTCTTGACATCGCGAGCGCCAAATTTGTGATAGTAAAACTCCGAAAGAGAAGGAAAGGGTCAGCGTTGACTGGTTATCAGGTTTTCGGGGATTTGAGAGCCTAATACTCGATCACTCACCTCGCGAAGTTGCAAAGTCCGATCCCCCGAGTGTAAAGAGGGGATCCCACGAGGATTTTTGTGGGTACAGATTTCCTGGTAGGGAAATAGAAGGGCCTTAGAGTTCTTCGGGCTGAGGGAAAAGGAAAGATCCTATGTGTGCATGCTGACCTTTCGACCTTTGGGTTGTGAGGTAGCGGGCATCACTTCCATTTCTGGTAGAGGTTACGGGACATTGAATATTCAACTCGTGTGTGCGTCAGAGTTTCACCATATACGAAGTCGGGGTTCGGCAAATTAAGTTGCTTGACATCGTGAGCATCGAATTCATGACAGGAAAAACCCGAAAGAGAAGGAAAGGGTCAACATTGACTGGTTGTCATGTTTTCGGGGATTCGAGATCCCAATACTCGATCATTGACCTCGCAAAGTTGTGAAGTCAGATCCCCCAAGTGTAAAGAGGGGATACCACGAAGATTGTTGTGGGTACAGATTTCCCGGTAGGTAAATAGAAGAGCCTTAGAGTTCTTTGGGCCGTGGGAAAAGGAAAGATCCTGTGTGTGCACACCAAACTTTCGACCTGTGGGTTGTGAGGTAGCGGGCGTCACCGCCATTTCTAGTATCAGAGCTCAGAAAGTTTCTTTTCTTTCTGTAGCAGAGATGAAAAAGAATTTGACATGCCGCCAAGGAGAAGGGACATGCAATCACCCAATCCAGAGGATAGGGAAATGCTGAGAAGAAGAGGCAGGCAGATGACAGATCCAGTTATGGACAGAGAGATGTGTGATCTACGAGCTAGACTCGAAGACATGGAGACATCGCAAAGACGCACAGCTAGTGCGGGGGATCCTAGTGATTTCGAAAGTGAAGTTGAGGCTGAACCAGAAGAAGAAGTTGCAGCTAAAGATGCATCAAATGAGTGTTTGATCAAAGCTATTTCTAGGATGGGTGCAAGATAAAAGATGGACATTCCAGTTTATGAGGGAAACTTGGATGTAGAGGAGCTTCTAGACTGGACTAGAGCTCTAGACACATACTTCAACTATGAAGATGTCGAAGAAGACAAGAAACTTAAGCATGTTGTCACAAGATTGAAAGGACATGCAGCATTGTGGTGGGATGAACTATAAGATGACAGACGCTGCAAGGGCAAGTAGAAGATCAAGAGATGGGATCGAATGATCGCGAAGATGAAGGCGAAGTTCATCCCCAGAGATTATTAAATTACTATGTTTAGGAGGATGCAGAACCTTAGACAAAAGCTAATGACAGTGAAGGAATAAACTGAGGAATTCTACAAACTAAACATCAGGGAAGGTCATCGAGAGAGCGATGATGAGAAAGTTGCCAGATATATGAATGGCTTGAGATATGATATCCAGAATGAGATGAGCATGGTAACCATCCAAATAGTGGAAGATGCTTATCAAATGGCTCTGAAAGCGGAGGAGAATATGAGCCAGAAGCAGAGTCAAAGAGGCCGAGGCAGAAGACAGCCCAGAGGCAAATCAGTTGCCCAGGACAAATATCAGAAGCCCAGAGAGGACTGGAAGAAACCTCAGACCCGAACTGAGAGAGGTGGAACCTCACAGCGAGGGAAATATTCTGAACAGAGAGGGAAGCATACTGAGCAAAGAGGAGATGATTCTGACAACAACAATTTTCCTCGTACTAGAGGTAGAGGAAGAGGAAGAGGTGGAGTAATAACATGCTTCACATGTGGAAAGAATGGGCACAAGTCTTATGATTGTCCATAGAAAAAGAAAGAGATTGGAGAAGCTCACATCGTCGAGGCACAGAGGCGGGATGTTGACGCAGAAGACAATGAAGGCGGAAGATCGTTGATGATGCGAAAAGTCCTTTTGACACCTTAGAAGGAGGTGGAAAGTTCAGTCCAAAGGACCAGACTTTTCAGGACTGCTTGCAAAACCAAGGACAGGGTATGCAAGGTCATTGTAGATAGTGGTAGCACGGATAATCTCATTTCAACCGATATGGTAGGGAAGCTGGAGCTAGAGACGACTAATCATCCAAGCCCATACAGAGTTTCGTGGCTACAGAAAGGACACCAGGTAGCTATCACTAAATAATGTTTGGTTGAATTCAAGATAGGTGGATATAATGATAAGATCTTATGTGATGTCATTCCTATGGATGTTTTTCATCTATTTCTAGGTAGACCATGGAAATATGACAGGAATGTGATTCATGATGGTAGATTGAACACATACACCCTAGAGAAGAATGGGAGGACACACATGTTTCTTCCAATTAAGGATAGGGAGGTGAAGCCAGAAGTAAGCAACATTGTACTTCTCATGAGTGGGAAGGAACTCCTTAATGAGGTTAAGAAGAAGGAGGATCCACAGTTTATTGTGGTCAGAAAGCCTAGAATTGTTCTGACTAGCACCAGGGTAAATGATTTACTAGAAGAGATTCACGAACTATTGGAAGAGTTTGTTAACATAATAGTGGACGAATTACCTCATTCGTTGTTGTTGATCAGACGTGTGAGTCATCATATTGATCTCAGACCAGGGTCTAGTTTTCCAAACAAATCCACATATAGATTGACACCGCAAGAGAATGAGGAGGTTAAGAGGCAAGTCCATGAGTTGCTGGAAAAAGGTTTAGTCCGGAAAATCTTGAGTCTGTGTGTTGTTCCAACAGTACTCAGTCCGAAGAAATATGGAGGCAGGAGGATGTGTACTGATTCAAGGGTGATTAATAAGATAACCATCAGGTACTAATTTTCATTGACTAGGATGGATGATCTGATGGATTGCTTGAGTGGAGCAAAGTATTTTTCAAAGATTGATTTGAAAAGCGATTATCATCAGATCCGCATGAGAGAAGGTGATGAATGGAAGACAACATTCAAAACAAATGAGGGTTTGTATGAATGGCTTGTTATGCCATTTGGCTTAACAAATGCGTCGAGTACCTTCATGAGGTTGAGGAACGAAGTCCTGAGGGAGTTCATCGGAAAATTTGTCATTGTGTATTTGGATGACATACTCGTTTACAGTAAAACAGTGGAAGAGCATCTGAAGCATTTGGCTACAGTGATGCAGAAATTACATCAGGAAAAGCGGTTGATAAATATGAAGAAATCCTCATTTATGAAGACAGAGGTCATTTACTTAGGGTTTGTTATTTCAGCAAATGAGTTGAGGATGGATCTAGATAAGGTAGAGGTAATCAAGAATTGGCCATCACCAAGGAATATTTTCAAGGTGGGAAGTTTTCACGGATTGGCTAGTTTCTACTGGAAGTTCATCAAGAATTTCAGTGGAATTAGCACAGCGATGGTGGATACAATGAGAAAAAGACACAAGTATTTTCACTGGACAAAGGAAGATGAGAAGAGTTTTAACCTGTTGAAGAAGAAAATCATGGAACAACCAGTTTTGGTGTTGCCGAATTTCCAGAAGACATTTCAAGTGAAATGTGATGCAAGTGGATTTGCAATTGGTGCAGGCTTGAGTCAGGAAGACAAGCCGATAGCATAGTTCAGCGAGAAGCTGAATGAAGCAAAAGTGAAATACTCCACGTATGATAAGGAATTTTATGCTATTATCTAGGCATTGAAGAAATGGAGGCATTACTTGATCCCGAAAGAGTTTGTCTTATATAGTGATAATCATGCATTGCAGTTTGTGACTCAACAGGAGAAGTGGAATCAGAGACATGTCAAATGGGTCAAGTATATGAAGAATTTCACTTTTGTGATTAAGCATATTTCTGTTACTGCTAACAAAGTTGTTGATGCTTTGAGCAGGAAGTGTTTGTTGTTGCAGGAGTTTAGAGTCAAAACGTTGGGTTTTGATGATCTCAGGAACATGTACGCTGATGATCAGGATTTTAAGGAGGCGTATGAAGCAGCTGAGAATCCCATTCTTAGGGATAAAAGCCAATGTATAGAGTACATGACCCAGGAAGGATTATTGTTTAGGGGCAATCAACTGTGTATTCCGAAATGCTCCATGAGGGAGAATTTGTTGAAGGAGAAAAACAATGGAGGATTGGCAGGACACTTTGGTCACGACAAGACGTTCGCAAAATTGAACGAGTCATATTTTTGGCCGGGAATGCGAGCAGATGTCAAAAAGTTCGTAGAAAGGTGCATAATTTTCTAGCATTCGAAGGGAAGAAGACAAAATGCGGGATTTTATCAACCATTGCCCATACCAGAGAGGCCATGGGATGCGATTAGCATGGATTTTATGTTGGGGTTGCCAAGGACAAAAAGAGGTTGTGATTCAATATTTGTGGTGGTGGATAGATTTTCCAAGATGGCACACTTCATTCCATGTTAGAAAACGAGTGACGCAACTCACATTGTGAATCTATTTTTCAAAGAGGTCATTCGACTTCATGGCTTACTAAGAAGCATAGTTTCAGATCGAGATACCAAATTCATAGGGAATTTTTGGAGGACCTTATGGAAGAAGATGGGAACTAACTTGTCATTTAGTTCAGCTTATCATCCTCAGAAGGATGGATAGACAAAAGTGGTAAACAAAAGTTTGGGAGACTTGCTGAGGAGCCTGGTGACAGAACACCACAACCAGTCCATTTCAGATTGTCTATGGCATGCAACTAAGAGGGATTTATGAACTGAGGGATTCATAAAATACTGTGACTAGGAGGGCTAGTGCAGAAGATTTCGCAGAGGTGATGAAAGAACTTCACAGCTGGGTGAAGGAGCGGTTGCAAAATTTGAACTAGGAGTATAAGTGTAGAGGTGATCAACACAAGAGACAACTTCAGTTTGAGGTTGGTGACTTGCTTCTGGTACATTTGAGAAAAGAAAGGTTCCCGAGAGGAACATACAATAAGTCGAATATGAAGAAACTCGGACCATGCAGGGTCTTGAGGAAATTCAGGGCAAATGCCTATGAGATTGAATTACCCGATGGGATTAGAATTTCTCCGATATTCAATATCTCGGATTTGTACCCATATAAGAATGAAGAAACAACAACAGGAGATGAGCAACCAGTGATTGAGTGGACGAAGAAGATTCCAGTTGCATATAAGCCGCATATGGAGTGCATACTAGACAAAAGAATAAGCAAAAGGACCAGGCGAAAGCAATATTTTGAGTATCTGGTCAAGTGGAAGAACCATCCATTTGAAGATACCAGCTAGGAAAGTGAAGTGGAGATACAAAATCATGGATATACCGTGCATGAGCTCATGGATAGGATCCCATGAAAATTTTCAAGCGAGGGAGTATGATGCAGGAGCATCTCCAACGTCAAGTGAGCCAGTGTGAAAGGTGAAGGACAGCTGGACAAGCCAACAAAATTTTTGAAATTTCCTTGAAGTTGTTGCGCAGTCTTAAATGAAGTCATTAGGAAGAGGAGGACTTGTATAATGTAATTGGACCTTGAGCGATTTTCTCTCGTCCTTAGTAGGTAGAAGGCATTTAAAGTAGTTAATGCAGGTAGATAAAATTTAATTCTAGATTAGACAGTTTTAGAGCGCAAGAGGGAAAACGGATATAGACACCCTCATTGTCTATTGTAACATAATCAGAGGAAGTAGAGCATAGGAGAAGCAGAGAGCTATGTAAGAACAACCATGTACAAATATTTGGATTAATAGAAAGAGATTGATTCAAATTCATGGTTTTTGTGTTTGTTCTCTGTGTATTGATGTTGAATTACATGCTCATGAATGTTTCCTTCCTTTTATACATTTTCTTTTATGTGCTGTGTATATGATTTCATGTTTGAGTTTGAAGTCTGAATGGAAGAAGGAATGAGTTTCAATTGTTTCTCTATCTGAGCAAAGATTCCTGCAAGGAGTGCAGTCAAATTGTCCATAAGGAGTGCATTGACAGAGGGTTCAGATAGAGTCACTTTTGTTCTCATTCGCTCGGAAGTGCAGGTTTGGAACAAGAGCCATGCAAGGAGTGCGTAGGCCAAGCTAAGATTCAGGGTTTCGAACCTGAGTGAATTGTTAAGAGACTACTGTTGCAGGAGTGCGCAGTGTCAGTGAGGTGGACAGGTGGCATACCTTATCAGGCTTTCGCAGCGAGAAGTCTCAAAACATTTGCATCAGGATTCGCGATCCCAAGAAGTTCGAAATCCTGACAGAGGTGAAGGGACGTTGAATAGTCAACTCGCTCGTGCGTTGGAGTTTCGGCATATCCGAATTTGGGGTTTGGTAAATCAAGTTGCTTGACATCGCGAGAACCGAATTCGTGACAGGAAATACATGAAAGAGAAGGAAAGGGTCAGCGTTGACTGGTTGTCGGGTTTTCGGGGATTTGAGAGCCCAATACTCGATCACTAAGCATGTGAAGTTGCGAAGTCCGATCCCCTGAGTGTAAAGAGGGGATCCCATGAGGATTGTTGTGGGTACAGATTTCCCGATAGGGAAATATAAGAGCCTTAGAGTTCTTCAAGCCGTGGGAAAAGGAGAGATCCTGTGTGTGTATGCCAACCTTTTGACCTGCGGGTTGTGAGTTAGCGGGCGTCGTCGCCATTTCTGGTAGAGGTGATGGAACATTGAATAGTCAACTCATGCATGTGACGGAGTTTTGGTATATTGGAAGTTGGGGTTCGGTAAATAAAGTTACCTAACATCGCAAGCATCGAATTCGTGATAGGAAAAACTCGAAAGAGAAGGAAAGGGTCAACGTTGACTGGTTGTTGGGTTTTCGGGGATTCGAGAGCCCAATACTCGATCACTGACCTCGTGAATTTGCAAAGTTTGATCCCCCGACTGTAAAGAGGGGATCCCACGAGGATTGTTGTGGGTACAGATTTCCTGGTGGGGAAATAGAAGAGCCTTAGAGTTCTTCGGGCCATGGGAAAAGAAAAGATCCTGTGTGTGAGGTAGCGTGCATCACCGCCATTTCTGGTATCAGAGCTCAAAAAGTTTCTTTGCTTTCTATAGCAGAGAAGAAAGATAATTCGACATGCTGCCAAGGAGAAGGGACATGCAATCACCCAATCCAGAGGACAGGGAAATGTCGAGAAGAAGAGGCAGGCAGATGACAGATCCAGTTATGGAGAGAGAGATGTGCGATCTACGAGCTATACTCGAAGACATGGAGACAACGAAAAGATGCACATCCAGTGCGGGGGATCTCAGTGATTCTGAAAGTGAAGTTGAGGATGAACGAGAAGAAGAAGTTGCAGCTGAAGATGCATCAAACGAGCCTCTGATCAAAGCTATTTCTAGGATGGGTGCAAGAGAAAAGATGGACATTCCAGTTTATGAGGGAAACTTGGATGCAGAGGAGCTTCTAGATTTGATTAGAGCTCTAGACACATACTTCGACTATGAAGATGTCGAGGAAGACAAGAAAGTCAAGCATGTTGTCATAAGATTGAAAGGACATCTAGCATTGTGGTGGGATGAACTACAAGATGACATATGCTGCAAGGGAAAGCAGTAGATCAAGAGCTAGGATCGAATGATCGTGAAGATGAAGGCAAAGTTCATCCCCAGAGATTATTAAATTACTCTATTCAGGAGGATGCAGAACCTGAGACAGAAGCTGATGACAGTGAAGGAATACACTGAAGAATTCTACAAACTGAACATCAGGGCAGGTCATCGAGAGAGCAATGATGAGAATTTTTCCAGATATATGAATGGCCTAAGATATGATATCCAGGACGAGATGAACATGGTAACCATCCAAACAGTGGAAGATGCTTATCAAATGGCTCTAAAAGCAGAGGAGAAGCTGAGCCAGAAGCAGAGTCAAAGAGGCCGAGGCAGAAGATAGCCCAGAGGAAAATCAGTTGCCCAGGACAAATATTATAAGCCCAGAGAGGACTGGAAGAAACATCAGACCCGAACTGAGAGAGGTGGAACCTCACAACGAGGAAAATATTGGAAATCAAAATAATTGTTCGAGGAAATACAATGAGGTATCTTCCAAATGAGGTTTATGATTTCAATTTCCACCCACTTCAATAACGAAATAAGTTGAAACTGTAAAATGCAGCGGAAACAAGATTCCTCGAATGGTGGTGGCCTATCTTTGAGAAGAGATGTGACGAAAGCGCACATTCACAAGAAGAAGATTACAATGAGGCTCTGAAGGCCTTTTTACAATAAAACGTCAATGATGAAATACAATATGCAATGAACTAGTTGAGAAAGTTTGAGCAAGTACTTAGCCTAGGATATCTTTATACATTGTGCCTAAAATTGTTAGCATGGTATTTGGCTCTTTCACTTAAGGCTAATCCATCCTTAAAAATCCATAGTGGATTATACTCAAAATAAATCTAGGTTACTTTCAAGAAAATGATCAACTAAATATATCTAATAGAAGAAGAACCAACTCTTGATGGTTTGACCTCATCCTTAAAATGATATGGCAAAGGTCTTCATAGAAGAATAACCATCAAGAGTTTCACTCCATCCCTTATCATGCTATGGAAAAGGTCTTCATTAAATGTTTTTTATATTTAACTAAATATAATCTACACTAACACATAAAATGAATATCAACTTTGATATATCATTCCCATTGACTATTCACACTATTGAGTTCATGACCATCACACCTATCTCCCCCTAAAAACGTGCAAGTATATATCGAGGTTTAGAGTCACTTCCTTCACCTTCTAACTTCTACAATMCTTAAACTTCTACTAAATCACTCGWTCCTTAAAAAAATTAGAAACCATATTAGATTCATTGGATGTACCTTAAAGTGATGATCATTGCAAAGTAAAAGTAATGACAAGAATGCATGAAAATAACAAAATGAAAGTTATTCTCAAAGAAATAGAAAAAAAAACTCAATTTTGAGAGAGTGGACATTTTAACACTTCATCCTATTGAACTCATGACCTTCACCCATATCACCCATGACAATATGTAATGTGAAACACATCTATGATCATTGTACTTGGGTGTGGAATGGATCAATAAAAATAGGATCTTAAGGATACTACTAAATCACTCACTCTTTATAGCCTTCATAAAAGAATAACCATCAAGAGTTTCACTCCATCCCTTATCATGCTATGGAAAAGGTCTTCATTAAATGTTTTTTATATTTAACTAAATATAATATACACTAACACATAAAATGAATATCAACWTTGATATATCATTCCCATTGACTATTCACACTATTGAGTTCATGACCATCACTCCTATCTCCCCCTAAAAACGTGCAAGTATATATCGAGGTTTAGAGTCACTTCCTTCACCTTCTAACTTCTACAATCCTTAAACTTCTACTAAATCAATCAATCCTTAAAAAATTCGAAACCATATTAGATTCATTGGATGTACCTTAAAGTGATGATGATTGCAAAGTAAAAAGTAAAAGTAATGACAAGAATGCATGAAAATAACAAAATGAAAGTTATTCTCAAAGAAATAGAAAAAAAACTCAATTTTGAGAAAGTGGACATTTTAACACTTCATCCTATTGATTTCATGACCTTCACCCATAACACCCATGATAATATGTAATGTAAAACACATCTATGATCATTTTACTTGGGTGTGGAATGGCACAATAAGAATAGGATCTTAAGGATACTACTAAATCACTCAATCTTTATAGCCTTCATAATCATATTAAGCTCTTTTAAGCATACATTAAAGTAATAGGAATAATAAATTAAAATCTATAAAGGAAGTACATGAAAGCAACATAATGTTCGAAAAGAAAGTACATAAATATAAAAAAGATAATGAATAACAAAGAATGCCAAAGGAAAATTGCATCCATTAAAATAAAATAATATAAAATCTATTCAAATTATATGTAGAGGGGATTCAAAGTCCATTTCATATTCATAGCAATACCAAACCTTAAATATAGAAATTTGGTGAATCCCTCAAAATAAAAGTACTCTCTAAAATGTTAACTAAAAATCTACACTACTTCAAATTAATTAGCAAATTGAGAATAAAAAATAGATGAACAAAAATGAATGCTAGCCTAACATATCGACTATGCTTCTTCTTGTTCTTCAAAATAATTCTTATCTTATCATTCTAATAAATACCTTCATTTTTGGAGGTTATACCAAAATATCCTAATATCATGCAGTCAAATTTGTCAGAATAATTCAATTTTGAGAAAAGATGAAGGAACGAGATGAGTTAAAAATCCTAGCAGCTATCAATATTTTCTAGAGCCGTGAATAAGGAACATCAATATTAGCTTGGTGATTTGATTTCCTACACTTACCCTTTGGGAATCACATTAATATTCATATACAACCTATGTAACAATAATTAAAACCATATCCACAATTTTTTTATAATAGATTGAATATCAAACGGAAACCGTAAGAAGCCTGCACATTCCGAAAATGAAATTTTTATGATATTCAAACCGAAACACTAAGAAGCCTCCACATTCCTATCAGTGCAATCAGAAAAAAAAAATCTACGCAACAAAACTTTTACTAAACAAAATTTTTAGGAAACAAAATCTTTGCGAAACGAATTTTTTATCATATTTCCAATATGGACTTCTTGTCTGCTGTTGTTGACCTGTGGGCATCAACTCTTTCCCTATGACGTTTTTCTTCATCCCTATGACGTTTTTCATCAGTTTCATCTGAAAGAATCTGTTGTTCCCTGCATTTAATGCTGCAGAACTCAATGTTTCCACTGTAAAATAAAAAAAAATTAAAACAATGGTTATAATATTTACAAACTAAAATCAATCCCAAGAATATACTGGAAAGCCAAAGATCTTTGGAAGAAAACTAAAAACATTTAAAACAACGGTTAATAAGACCTCCAAACTCAAATCAATCCAAAGAATGGACTATAAATCAAAAATCTTCAACTGGGTGTTGGTACTAGACTCTTACGTGTACATGTAAATATCCCGTTCAAGTATTAATCTGCGTTTGCATAGAAAACAATGATGTAGTAAATGGCTAGGCGTTGAGAAAACCATCAGCCACTATAAGTCCATTGCAGCACATTGCCCTTCTGCAATTTCTTTTAAAGTCGTGCCCTTAATGGAAGGGTCAATATTAAGGCTAGAAGTTGAACCCAGAGATGACATGCTTGCCGTTCTTTTCATTGCTGACCAAAAGTGATTACAATTTCTCTATCTGCAAATACCACCCACTTCACACAAAATAGTTCCCTTCACTTCAAAGCTAAGGTTAGTTACAGAGAGAACAATGTCACGGCTCAAATAAAACCAAAGAGATAGCTTGAAGAGTGGAGAGTTACATTCACATTTATTCATATTTGATTTGTTTGAGGAAAATTAATGCAATTCAGTAACTTACGTGAAACAATTTAATCCATGATCAAGCTCGAAAGTTCCATGTTTAATTTGTCTCTTTTTTTTTTCCTTTTTTTTACTTAGATATTTGGACAAATTATCTTATTTTATGTGGTTATAATCACAGTTATTCATATTTTATTTGTTCAAGGAAAATTAATGTAATTCAATAATGTACCTGGAAAAATTTAATATATGGTCAAGGTGGGAAGTTCCATGTTCAATTTCTCCTTCTTCTTCTTTTTTTAATTCAATATTTGGACAAATTATATTATTTTATGTGGTTACAATCACAATTATTCATATTTGATTTGTTCAAGGAAAATTAATGCAATTCACTAACTTACCTGGAAAAATTTAATATATGATCAAGGTGGGAAGTTTCATGTTCAATTTCTGCTTTTTTCTTTTACTGCGATATTTGGACAAATTATCTTATTTTATGTGGTTACAATCATAGTTATTTTATGATCAAGGTGGGAAGTTCCATGTTCAATTTCTCTATCTGCAAATACCACCCACTTCACACATAATAGTTCCCTTCACTTCGAAGCTAGGGCTAATCACACAGAGAACAATATCAAGGTTAAAATAAAACCAAAGAGATGGCTTGGAGAGGGAGAGTTACATTTACACTTATTCATATTTGATTTGTTCGAGGAAAATTAATGAAATTCACTAACGTATCTAGAAGAATCTAATAGATGATAAGGGTGGGAAGTTCTATGTTCAATTTCTCCTTCTTTCTTTTACTTTGATATTTGGACAGATAATCTTATTTTATGTGGTTACATTCACAACTATTTAAAAATTAATGCAATTCACTAACTTACCTGGAAAAAATTAGTGAATGATAAAGGTGGGAAGTTCCATGCTCAATTTGTCCTTTTTTTTTTTACTTCGATATTTGGACAAATTATCTTATTTTATGTGGTAAAGTGTGTTTTTAGTACCATGCCTTTATCAAATATTTCTTAATTTTTTTTAAAAGTTATTTTTAACTGTTTTAAATTTTTTTTGTTTAAATTTATTATATTTTTGTTAAATTTAATACAAAGTAAAATTATGATTAAATCCATATAAGATAATGTGTTCACTAAAACACAAAATTTTTACACAAATTGTTTACTAACATTGGTTGCTGATATATTCTCAAAAAATATTATTGTCATATAATATATCGAATCATAAAATATTGTATTAAATTGAAAAGAAATTAGGTATAGGGTATCAAAATGTGGAAGTGAAGTAAGAAAACAGAATAAAAGAATTTTAAGGAAAGAAAATTACTAAAGATTTTGTTTTCTTGAAAAATGAATTTATCTAGGAGAACTTGGAAAAAATTTAGATTCATGATTAGCAATATACATTTAAATTTCAATGTAGCACTTTAAAAGTAGTAAAAGGTATTGTCTCATCATCAGTAGAACAAGGTGCGTTGGTAGAACTAGAATTGTAGAAGAAGAATTAATTACTCCTCTCCTGATTACTCTCCTACAATCTAATCTACCATGATTAGATTATGAACGTATATTATTATACTAATCAATAATAATTATCAATTTCCGCAATATGAAATTGACAATGTAACATTTAGGTTTATAATTTCAATGATGAAATACAATATGCAATGAACTAGTTGAGAAAGTTTGAGCAATTACTTAGCCTAGGATATCTTTATACAGTGTGCCTAATCCATCCTAGGTATTTGGCTCTTTCACTTAAGTCTAATCCATCCTTAAAAATCCATAGTGGATTATACTCAAAATAAATCTAACAGGGAGTGAAATAATAACATAATGTACAACATATAATAGTGTCAAATCATAAGATGTCTCAACATAAACATACACTTAACCAAAACCCTCACTCCTCTAAACTCTTCAATTTTTTATGGTTTGACTTCATTCCTTATCATGCTAAGGTTACTTTGAAGAAAATGATAAACTAAATATATCTAATAGAAGAAGAACCAACTCTTGATGGTTTGATTTCATCCTTAAAATGCTATGGCAAAGGTCTTCATAGAAGAATAACCATCAAGAGTTTCACTCCATCCCTTATCATGCTATGGAAAAGGTCTTCATTAAATGTTTTTTATATTTAACTAAATATAATATACACTAACACATAAAATGAATATCAACTTTGATATATCATTCCCATYGACTATTCACACTATTGAGTTCATGACCATCACTCCTATCTCCCCCTAAAAACGTGCAAGTATATATTGAGGTTTAGAGTCACTTCCTTCACCTTCTAACTTCTACAATCCTTAAACTTCTACTAAATCACTCGATCCTTAAAAAATTATAAACCATATTATATTGGATGTACCTTAAAGTGATGATCATTGCAAAGTAAAAGTAATGACAAGAATGCATGAAAATAACAAAATGAAAGTTTTTCTCAAAGAAATAGAAAAAAAACTCAATTTTGAGAGAGTGGACATTTTAACACTTCATCCTATTGAGTTCATGACCTTCACCCATAACATCCATGACAATATGTAATGTGAAACACATCTATGATCATTGTACTTGGGTGTGGAATGGATCAATAAAAATAGGATCTTAAGGATACTACTAAATCACTCAATCTTTATAGGCTTCATAAACATATTAGGCTCCTTTAAGAATACATTAAAGTAATAAAGTAATAGGAATAATAAATTAAAATCTATAAAGGAAGTACATGAAAGCGATATAATGCTGGAAATGAAAGTACATAAATATAAAATGTTGGAAATGAAAGTACATAAATATAAAGATAATGAATAACAAATAATTGCAAAGGAAAATTGCATCCATTAAAATAAAATAATATAAAATCTATTCAATTTATATGTAAAGGGGATTCAAACTCCATTTCATCTTCATAGCAGTACCAAACCTTAAATATAGAAATTTGGTGAATCCCTCAAAATAAAAGTACTCTTTAAAATGTTAACTAAAAATCTACACTACTTCAAATCAATTCGCAAATTGAGAGTAAAAAATAGATGAACAAAAATGAATGCTAGCCTAAGATATCAACTATGTTTCTTCCTATTCTTCAAAATAATTCTTATCTTATGATTCTAATAAATACCTTCATTTTTGGAGGTTATACAAAATTATCATAATATTATGCAGCCAAATTTGTCGGAATAATTCAACTTTGAGAAAAGATGAAGGGACAAGATGAGTTAAAAATCTTAGCAGCCATCAATATTTTCTAGAGCCATGAGTGAGGAACATGAATATTAGCATGGTGATTTGGTTTCCTACACTTACCCTTTGGGAGTCACATTAGTATTCATATACAACATATGCAACAATAATTAAAACCATATCCACAATTTTTTTATGATAGATTGAATATCAAACGAAACCTCCACATTCCTCTCAGTGCAATCGAAAAAAAAATAATTATGCAACAAAATTTTTACTAAACAAAATTTTTGCGAAACAATTTTTTTATCATATTTCGAATATGGACTTCTTGTGCTGCTGTTGACCTGTGGGAATCAACTTTTTCCCTATGATGTTTTTCTTCAGCCCTATGACGTTTTTCATCAGTTTCATCTGAAAGAATTTGTTGGTCCCTGCATTTAATGCTGCAAAACTCAATGTTTCCCTGTAAAATAAAAAAAAATTAAAACAATGGTTATAATATTTACAAAATAAAATCAATCCTTAGAAAGCCCAAGATCTTTGGAGGAAAACTAAAAACTTAAAAAAAAACCGTTAATAAGACCTCCAAACTCAAATCAATACAAAGAATGGACTATAAATCAAAAATCTTCAACTGGGTGTTGGTACTAGACTCTTACTTGTACATGTAAATATTCCGTTCAAGCATTAGTCTGCGTTTGCATAGAAAACAATGATGTAGGAAATGGCTAGGCGTTGAAAAAACCATCGGGCCACTGTAAGTCCATTGCAACACATTGCCCTTCTGTAATTTCTTCTAAAGTCGTGCCCTTAATGGAAGGGTCAATATCAAGGCTAGAAGTTGAACCCAGATATGACATGCTTGCCGTTCTTTTCATTGCTGACCAAAAGTGCTTACAATTTTTTTATCTGTAAATAACACCCACTTCACACAAAATAGTTCCCTTCACTTCAAAGCTAGGGTCAGTTACAGATAGAACAACGTCACTGTTCAAATAAAACCAAAGAGATAGCTTGAAGAGTGGAGATTTACATTCACATTTTTTCATATTTGATTTGTTCGAGGAAAAATTATGGAATTCAGTAACTTACGTGAAACAATTTAATCCATGATCAAGGTGGAAAGTTCCATGTTTTTTTTTTTTTTTTTTTT
>SNQJ01S0060523.1:0-23968 GCA_010110895.2 Picea sitchensis
GAACAATTATGATTCAAATTAAAATCCATGCATTTCATAAACATTGATTAAAATCACTAATTTTTCACCCTCTTAAATAATAATTACAGAAGTGATTAACACATAATTTATGTTTCATGAAGATTAATTAAAACGTCTATTTTCTCATCATCTTAAATAATACATTTTATACTCATTACCTTGGTGATACCTGCAAAAAAAGGATTATTATATTTTCGTTTTCGAGGTATACAATTATTTTTACTCATAAAAGAAAATCAAATAAGGGTAGGCATCGTGGGTCCTCGCATGAGGTCCACGTGCCTCTCGCTCCTTCCCATACCTAAAATAAAATGAAATAAGGAAAACCCTTCGCTCAAACCCTACCCCCTCGTGCTCACATTTCATTTCACTTTGTCCTGGCCTTGCTCTCCCTCTCTGCACAATCGAGGGTTCGAGGGCATGGCCTCGACCTCATGGTCGACCTCCCAAAGGGCACAACTATGGCCTCCATGCCAGCCTATCCCTTTTATGTTTGAGCGCAGTCTAGTTGAGCGCTTTCCCTATTCCTGGGACCCGTTATGGGCTTCTTCGCCTCCTACTGATCAACAAAGGAGGGTAATGATGACAACAACACCGCTGACGAGGTTGAGAATTTCCTAGGCGGAGACGCAGGCGCAGGAGTGGAAAGATACCATCACCACTACCGATCTTGAGTACGAGTGCAAGAGGATCCATCGCGAGAATGCCAAGTCTCTAGAGCCTCAGACTGACGATAACTCCTCCATGGTCAGTAGTTGGTGTACCAAAGACTCTGATTTGGCCATGGTTATTTCAAGGACTCAGAAAGCAACAGAGAATTGAACAATGGCGATGGAAGGCGCATCAACTCTTTCGCTCCAGAAAATCAGATCCCACTTGCTAGAGGTTGCGGGATCGAATCCATCCACATCCACATCAACAAATCCTCTACCCATATTAGAGGAGGTAGTGGCAAATGTAGGATTCAGACCCTTTTGATGCCATAAATGCAAGGCTTCACTGCTTCTGGGGCCCAATTCTTGAATATGTGCCACCTGTGGAACGCCACGAGATGAGGTGACTTCATCTTTCCAGCGCTCTTTCGCGTCTACCCTCGCCTATCATCTCCTCACGACTTCCTTTCAACCACAGGGTTTGGTGAGATAAATTCCTCTTAAATATGTGCAGTCCATGTTACACTTTAACAATTCATCAATAAGGCTTTGTTGACCATATTGTTAAAGTTTTGGATCTCGTCGAGGACGCAACTATCTCGTTGGTTGTCGACCTCCAGGAAACAAAATACTAGTAGTATAAACTGTCTAGTATGCTAAAAATAGAAAAACAAATTTAGGTTAGGGACTTTAGAGTTAAGATTATGCTTATTTAATTTCATGCTCTTTGTCTCCAAAGCCCGGTATATGTCTAAAAGATTGTCTTCTATCTCTGTGCTTGCACGAATGCTTTCGTTAGTGGTGACATATTTTGTTGGGGTTTTGTTTGGTTTCTTTTTTTATATAGTAATTAATACATATACATTTCATAATCTTTTGTTTATTTTACAATATTTTTGAGTCTAACTCTGTTAATTTTCTGTCTACGCAGGTGAAGATCAGTGCATGTGGTTGGAACACGTTTCTTCTGGGTAGTCTTCATAGATTTTATGGGCTGTAAATAAATGGTTTCTAGGCTGTAGGTTAGGGGTTCGAGAGCAGATTGTACAATTATGTGGGTGGTCAATCCCAGGTTTCAGTTTTGAAACCGGGCTCTGATACCATTTATAAGGCCTACATATTTCAGGACTCAAAATAAATAAATATTTTCTATAATCTCCTATTGAAATAACTGAAATTTAGTTTAGAATTTCTTTCATGATTTTCTTATACCAGGAATAAGCAATACCAACATAATAACAATAAACAACAACAACATAATCATGATAACAACATAATAATAACAACATCAACAACATGATAACAACAATATAACGATAAGATACCAACTGGTAAAATACATACCTCGACCTCCAGGTTGGTTGATTCAGCCCTTGGTTCACTTGTTGTTGTGCTTTCCCAAACTACCCAACTGAATATTAAACTCCCAGGCAACTAGGAACAACCTCTTCGGCTCCCTAGCTCCAGGAATCCTTGCGGCTTCCTGGCCCCCGAGCCCAAAGTTCCCAGCAACAACAGTTCCTTTTGAGAGTTCCCAAAACAACATGTTCTCCCAATTTTCCTCCTCCTCTTCCACCTCTTGCAGAATTTTCCAAAAACAAAATGAGACCCCTCTCCAAGTCCCCTCCTCTCTTCCTTATCCTCCCCTCTCATTCAATTCCCCAACTACCTTATCCCCCTCATTAATTCCCCAACAACCTTATCCCTTCATTAATTACTTCACCTACCTTTTAATAATAAAATAATAAAAAGACATTTATTTTGATAAAAAAATTAAATTTAAATTAACAACTATGAAAATTAAATAATGAATTTGGGTTGTTACATCAAGACTCTCTCACCACTGTCATGGCAAATTGGGACAAACATAGAATGCAACTTGTCTTATTGGGGAGAAGGTCATTTAATTAGATAGTTGGCAAGAGGATATGCTCACTAAGATAATGGCACAGATGCAACAAGAGTTGGAAGAGAAGGAGGAGGCCTTGGCAAGGCTCCAAGCAGCCGCCCAAGAGCACCGAGAAATAATGCCACCTTTAATTCCCACTGACCAAGCCAACACTGTGACTGAGACCACTTTGGTAAGTTTACCTTTTGTCGACATTTCTCAAGAGTATTTTGGTGATTTTGAAAAGCATGTTAGAGGCATTGGTTCCCAACTTCCGAAGTAGATGGGCCATGATGGACAAGGGTTAGGCAAGAGAAGACAAGGTATCTTGAACCCCATTGTAGCTAATCGTGGGTAAATCACGAAGGCCTGGGCTTCAATGGCAAAAATGCAAAGCCCATGACCATGAAGACTATTTTTGTGAAACCAAGGGACACGTCGAATGTTATGAACCAACACCTTGAGAATGATAAAAATTCAATGAATATAGTCCACTTCGAGGGGGAAACCTCCGTTTACAATATATCCAATTCAAAAGACACGATAAGATGAGATAATATGATCCTAAGACTCGATCTTCTATTAGGTTCTTCCATTTGATTAGGTACTCGATAATTGCTCAATTTCTCAGTTGCTTAATCCGTGTTTCAAGGATTGTTTCTGGTTCTAGTATGATTTTCCCTTATTCATTAATCTATGGTAAAATATTTTGGAGTAGGATCTTGATGTTGATTACCATCTTTAAGCAGGAAACATGGAAGACTGGATGTACACATGAAGATAGAGACAACTCCAATTTGCAAGGCATACTTCGAATCTTTTGCAAAACCTTATAGAGGGCATAATATCTTGGTGCTAATTTATTGTCCTTATTTTCTTGCTTGAGGGACATTTGTTTATATGGTTGTAGCCTCATAAATACCCAATCCCCCACTTTAAATCCCCTTTCACTGTGATGTTGATATGCTCATTGTTTCATCCTATTTTGTGTCATAACCAAGTTGTCCTTCAATAGTTTGAGAACCACGTGTTGCTGCCCTGTGTGGTCCAACATTGCTTGAACATTTGCAATCCCTTTTAAGGGTGATGTGATGGATGGAGGATGATATCCATAAAGTGAAAGATATGGGGACATTTTTTATGAAGTATGGGGACAATGTATTACCACCATTTTTCCAAGGGAAACCACTCGACCCATTGTGTTTGTTTATCATATGCAAAGAAACAAAGATATCCTTCTAGACATTTGATCACAATCTCAGATTTCTCATCAGATTGAGGATGATAAGATGATCTTTGAGCCAATTGAGTACCCAAACAAGAAAATAATTTAGTCCAAAAATTTCCAGTGAAAATTGGATCTCTGTCACTTATTATAATCTTGGGGACTCCACGTAGCTTCTGAATTCTTTCCATGAATGTTGTGGGTACTCTATTTGCCTGAAAAAGATAAAAAAGATAGCAAAAATGGGCATACTTTGTTAGTGGATCTAGTACTACCATGATGACAGTTTTTGCTTTGGATTTGGGTAAACCTGTAATAAAACCCATTGAAATTTCTTCCTAGCATTGACTTTGTATAACTAATGGTTATAGGAGACCTGACGTCTTGATTGTCTCTCCCTTATTTTATTGGAAAACCACACATTCAGACACAGACTATTTAACATCAGTTTTAAGACTTTCCCAGAAAAAATCCTATGGTACATTTTCAAGAATCCCGAATGTCCTCCTATAGGAGAAGTGTGCAATTCTATAAGGACCTTCTGTTTAAGTTGGAAATTCTTACATAAATATAGTTGATCATGATACCATAGCAAATAATTCTTCGAAACAAAATTATCTAATGAATTGGGGTCCTCTTATAGTTTTTGAAATATCTTGCATACCTCTTGATCCTTCTTCCATTCTATCCTTGCTTCTTCCGTCGAATCAAATTGCGGGATAGAAATAGTACATAGTGAACCTTTTGTTTCTTCTTCTTTTCTTAAAGGGGCATCTACCACAACATTATGTTTTCCCTTTTTGTATATAATTTCAAAGTCGTAACCTAGCATCTTTGTAACCTATGTTTGTTGCTCTTCTGAAGATAATCATTCTCCAAGAAGTACTTCTGATTCGAATCAGATCCGACGAGAACAATTGGCTATCAGAATAGGCTCTAATATGATCAACACAAACATTGTTTAAGGTTATGGACGACGAAGAGAGATAGACTTGTTGGTGTGAAGGGCCCCATGACATCATGATCGATGTCCAATTTTGTATGTAATGTATGTAAAGTAAGGCAGTATCATTGTATAAAATAAATAATGAGACATTCATAAGATATTTTCCATGTGGGAGAAAATACAAACAAACAAACAAAAGAAGGAGAAGTGGACTGGAGAGAAGTTGAAGCGTTGGGGATGCCTGACCTTCTAGCTATCCTCCCAGTCATCTCAACTTTCTATATCATGTATCCCCACAACGAGAAAGGGGTTATTTGACTGTGAATGATGTAAAAAGGCTACCCAGATGTCAAAGAGGAGCATAGAGATGAATGAAAGAGCTTGTAACTTGCCCATTACTGAATAAATAAGAGCTTGGTCGAAGCCAAAAGAATGTTGGTTTTCTCGTTTGGGTTTCCAGGGTAAATTATGAGTTTATGTGTCATTATTATTGTGGTTGTATTTGTTTATGATTGGTAAATGGTCTGCACTCTAATTTAATGGTTGTTTATGTATGTTTTAGCGACGATAACTTTGTGTTGTTTGGGGTTGAGCTCGTTTTATATTAATCTGGTCCCCATGGTTCAATATACCAGACTAACAACTCTTTAACCATAGTTGTGCATTGATTTTTGAGTTATAAATCGACGACCACCCTTCCCAAGTTGTTGTTATTCATCTGTGGGTTTCCGATTTCATTTTTCGAGTCGTTAGGAAATTTCTCGACTTTGTTGGGCATTTTCATTTGCCCATAAATCATAAACAACATATATACTGAAGCTTGGGATTGTTAGGGTGTTTATTAGCTGCCCACGGACCATATACACGTTTTTTTCCCATTTTCCTACTTTCAAAGTCGACTTTGATACATTTTTCTCTATTTGTGAATGCTCAAGTCAACTTCTATACTTTTTTCTCTATCCGTGAATGCTCAAGTCGACTTCCATATGAGTTTTTGTTGCTCTGGGTTGCAAAAATCACCTTAACATTTTTATGCATCATGGGTTATTAAAATCGCCTCCCCAAACGTTTTCCTTCCAAACTAGTTGTCAAATTCGCCCTCTAAATTATATTCTTCAATGTTGGCCGACCTGACTCACCTTTGAACGTTTTAGCTCTACCATTGGTCATTTTTCGTCTTCCATAATTTGCCGACAACAATTTCTAGTCGACTAGATCCGTCAACAGTTCGACTGGGTTTTCATCTGGTCGAATTAACTCTACTTGGCAGACTCGACTTTGGTCGACTTGTTTTTCATCTAAGTTGACTTAGTTGACTTACATTACTTCTAACTTGACTTACGAAAGTTCGACTTCCTCGTCGCTTGGTTGATTTGACTTGGGATGGTCTACGGGGCAACTTCCTAGTTGACTCGATTTTGGATTGGCAGTCGAGTTCTATAAATTGGTGAGAACTAAGATTATATTTGTGTTATAGAGGATTCCATGTTAGTTATATGGATAGGCTATAGGCCTCCCGTTTACAGATTTGATGGTATCATAGTAGAAGTTCGAATGCATTCAGTGAGACTTGTATGGTAAGTACCCACAATGATTACAAAAGAAATGGACAAGAGTTGTTACTGGGACTAGAGTGAAGTAGAGCATCAAGAATATCAAGAGAACATTATGAAGGAGAAGAGGAAGAAGATCCCAGTGTCAGATTGGATCGATTTGATGAGAGTTTGGCCACATTGAGATCAATGGTGTCACAACTATTAGCAGCGAAGAACAAGGAAATATCATCGACAAAGGCTTGTCATGGAGGCTCCTAGAAGGAAGAAAATAAGTCAGAGACAGAGCAAAAGACCGAGCCAGAGATGGGAAAGTGCAATTGCAACAAGACACCCGTACCTTTGTGTGTGGAGGCCAAGGTTTATGAACCTTTATCAAAGCAACGTTTATAAAAGCAACGTTTATCAAAGCAACCCTTCACACCTTTCTTCTAGCGTTTGGAACCCAAATTAATATGGATAAATCCTTCATCTTCTTCTTCAACACCCCATTCATTACTCAATGCAACATAGTATGAATCCTTGATTTTCAAAAATCGACACTTCCCTTGAAATACCTAGGATATCCTTTCATAGAAAATGCATTGAGACACATCTCCTAGGAAGACCTCCTCTCCAAGTTTTACCTTAAACTCGACTCATGTACCTTTAGATCCATTAACGTCCCCGACAGATTCTTAGTTCATTAGTTTATGGCACTTTCTCGTTTCTCAATAATGGTAGTTCCTTCTAAGATTATGAAATCCATAAAAAATATTCAAATATCCTTTCTTCTAGGGGGTCCTAAAAAAATAAAGAAAACAAGCTCTTGCAGCCTAGGTCAAAGTATGTATTTTAAAAGATTTAGGAGGCATGGGAGTTTTTGGCCTTCACATCCTTGATAAGGTCCTAGTAGCGAAGCTCTAGGGGGAGTGGCTCAACACAAAGAAGAGTGATGGGGTAAAATATGGCACAAAAAATATCCAAGAGACGTGGAAGAAAAGGACTTCACAAGAATGGAGGGGAATTACCCAAGCTCTATGATTTGGATTGATGCTTAGTAAAACAAATCCATTGTCCAAAACCAATACTCATGGGAAACCATTGATGGGGAATTTTCTCTCTTTTGGGATGACTCTTGTCAGTAGCAAGCACATCCATGCAAATGAGCAAATCTTATGGAAGTTAGAAATACATTCCACACCTCACACTGACATATTATTAGTTGATATTGGGGAAAAGGTCATATGCATTGGACACTAGATGTTGATATTGGAAAAACAATAACCCAAGTGAGAGTTGAGCTTCTAGAAGTAGAACTGCAGAAAAGAAAGATCATAGTTAAGGATAGTCACGATAAACTCAAATGGAGACAGTTATTAGGAGGGACCTTCTTAATCAAAGAATATTAAATAATGGAAGCATGGCACATCTCATAGTAAAAATATAGGATCTGGAAGGAGGTTTGGAACCCAAGAACATTTCCAAAAGTCTCCACCTTCCTTTGGTTGCTCATTGGGTGGAAAGTTTCAACTTGGGATAAAGTATAAAGAAGAGGTTTCGAGGGCTCATCTCCTTGCTTCATGTGTAGACAAAAGGTATAATTAGTGGAGCACCTCTTCAACCAATGTAACTATGCTGATCTCATATGGGATAGATGTGACATGACTTTGAGGCAAACAAACATAAGAAGACATGACATTCCGACCATTTTAAAAGAGTGGTGTTCCACTCCTTTCATAAACCTGGTCTTAAACAAAGTATGGTGGCTAGCTCCAAGATTCTTTATGCGGTTGATTTGGAAGGAACATAAACAACGCATGTTCAAGGGGGAACAAAGGAGTATATAGGTGTTGTGGGATGAGATCTCCCATAATATAAAAGAAACCATACTCTTTGTCTCATGGGCACCAAGAAGCAAAAAATTCTTAGTCAAAGAGAAGAATTCTTCGTATTTAGGGCATTGAATTAGGGGAGTTACTAGAGAAACTTCAAGTATCCTCTTCTTGAGCTAAACCCATGGAAATATGGTCCCCACCACTCTTGGACTTCATAAAAGTAAATTTTGATGGGATGTCAAAAGGGAAACTTGGCCCCTTAGGTACATGGGGAGTTTTCAAAGATGCCTGGAGACTTATTCTTAGAGTCTTTTCAATGTCCTTGGGGACAAATATAAACATTTCAAACGAACTTGAAGCTTTGGAAAAAAGGTTTTGTATAACAATAACATAGGGATATGATTGTTGTCTTACTGAGAGGGAGGGGTGAATCAATAATGAACAATTATACCAATTAGTAATCCTTTAAACCGCAATGTATATTATTTTACTTATTCAACCATGTTCATATGTTCATCATCAATATCTTACTGTATCATAAGAATTAACATTCATGAGTGCATAATAAACAATGCACAGTACACCAATATTTTTGTGGAAACCCAATGCGAGAGAAAACCATGAAATGTTTTTCTTATATGTCAAGAATTACATTCAAGAAAACACCAACTTCGAAATTCTCTAGCTACAACTGGAAGGAGGCTCTGACTCCCTAGTTTCTCAGGCTACAACCTGAGGGAAGATCCAACTCTCCAATTCTCTGGCTACAACCAAAAGGAGGCTACAACCCCTTATGTTTTCCAATTACAACCGGAAGGTGGCTACAACCACCTATCCTTACCTCGTCCAACCGCCCTGAAATATAAGTAGAATGATAGAACCACTATCACATTGTCATTGTGAGATATACTATTGTAAACCTGTACCAATATGTGCCACTGTCATGTAATCAACCTGTAACTGTGCCTTGCCTATACCAACAAAACTAAATACACCAACAACATGTACCAATACTCTCCTTAATATACCAAATCTAATAACATAGATCTCATACCCAAAATCACAAGAATATCACTCAAACCATATCCCAACAATGCACATCAACCATGTACATCAACACCATACAAAGATAACCAACAACATGTACCAATCATGTATTGACAACAAACCAATCTATGCCTCAAAAAAATGTATCAAGATCGCCATGTACTTCAAGTATGTATCTCATCCATGTACCCAATCATATACCTCTACCATATACCAATAACATACACCAAGATAACCAACAAGATACCTCTAGCAATGCACCACACTCTTCGTAAATCAAATACCATAAATCCTCACATCAACCATGTGCCACAACCTCGATGTTATAAAACCTCTATCTGTACCAATAACTTCAGCAACATACCTCAACCAAAAGCCCTTAAACATGACCCATACTAAACTTCAGTAGATCTACCTTAGATCGACTGTACAACAGGCTCTAAACTTACAAGAGGGCATCCAACAGCTTTACAAGGCAAACCCTCAACCAAATTCATAGATTCAACACTACACATATGAAAACCATACCTTTTTCTTCTTCTAGCGTTCCACTGTTGCGGTTTTGCTGCCGCGATTATGTTGCCACGATTTTTCTACTGCACTTTTTCTGCCACATTTTTTTTGTCGCACTTTTCTTGCCACGGTTTTTTCTTCCACGATTTTTCTGTCACACTTTTCCTGCCGTGATTTTTTTGCCACACTTTTCCTGCCATGATTTTTCTGCCGCACTTTTTCTACCGCACTTTTCCTGACGCAATTTTTCTACCACACTTTTTCTGCCATACTTTATATTGCTGCGATTTTTCTGCCGCAATTTTTCTACCGCACTTTTCTCTATTAATAATACCTGCCCAAATAACCTTTCACAAAATAGATATTCAATGATATTCAATAGGTGCTAATAGGAGAGCCTTGCTCTCTTATTTATACTCTCCAAGTAGCTTCCTCAAGAAGTTATCTTCTAACCAACTTAACTTCCTTCTTTTAGGGCTAACCCACTTCTAACCACTTGTCCACTTACAACCACTTTATCCACAAATAGTGATTTCTCCTCTTCTAGTTGCAACTAAGTTTATTATTAAATTAATTTCTTTGGAACCACTTAGACTTATCCATAAATAGTAAACTCGCCACTTCTTGTTGCAACCACTTTATAATTTAAATAATTTCTCTTTGCAACCACTTTGACTACTTTATTATTTAAATAATTTCTCTTTACTCACAACTTCTTGTTGCAACTAACTTTTCTATAGTTAGTCAATTCATAACTTCTTTGCCCTTAACCAATTTCTTGTTACAACCACTTTATTATTTAATTTATTTATTGGTCAACCACTTTGACTATTCAATCTTCTCATCACAACAAGTTTACCATAATTATCAAACTCACAACTTCTTATTACAATTGTGATGTCTTGTTCCCAAGAGTAGGCCACCAGGGAGTGACTTAGTAGTCTATCTGTTCCCGTAGACTATAGTCAGGCACAAACAGACAACTAGAGGAGAAACAAGGGAGAATTGATGGCTACACGATGAATTAAGCCAAAAACATAGGAAATGTCACTTAAGCATAAGTCAACGGAGAAATAGAACAAAAAGGTGTTAAGGGGGGGGACTTAATTAATTAATTACTCAATTTAGTAGGAAAAACGTCTAACTTAAGTGAGGTCAATGGTGAATTAGATCGGGAAGAGTATAAAGGGAGGAATTCAACCTAATTCCTCATTATGCCATGTTATGATTTGATGTTGAGAGAGTTCCCAAAGGAGGAGGAGATTCGACTTCTACTGTTTTGTGGATTTATGGAGGAAACCACCACCATTGATCGGTTTTGGTGTTGAGAGTCACACCCTAGCCCATCGGAGATACCATCCAGGTATTTCACCATGCGATTCAGGAGTATCCAGTTTGCAGTGTTGCGCAGCTCAGCCAGTGAGGCTGTAAGGTGAAAGAGAGGGTTTGTGTAGTTGCGCGCGATCAGAACTCGTATTGTAGAACCCTTTCGACCCAGTTGAAATCCAACCAGGGTGCATAGATTGAGCCACTTGCCATCAGATTCTGAAGGTGGAATCCTTCAGGGCACAACATTCATCCATTCAGGGCGCAACTCTTGTGGAAGAATAGTTGGGGTTATAGACGGAGTATCAGATCAGATTTGAGGAAACCTTTACGACCTAGTTCAACATTAGCCAAGGCAAACATGTTGAGTCATATAGCAGCCGATTCCGTTGGTGGAATCATTTGGGCGCACTTAGAGAACCCAGGAGGTGTGCAGACCCCTAGAGGGTGAGATCCAGAACCTTAAAGGACAAAGCTTCCATCTGATAGTCACCAGGATCAGTCTAGAGGCCAGGGCACTTCTGTTGAGACAATTTTCAGGTCATTCCGACCGTTATAGCCTTCCAGACAAGTTTTCCAGTTTGTAGCGGTTATCATGCTTCCCCGAAATTGTCGATTTTGCCGATCTTTCCGTGCATGCATCAAATTTGCTTTCACCTTCTGGTCACTGGTATTTTATGTTATTTGCTTGTATTCCAGTGACGATCCATGAGATCTAACTGATGACTATTTTCTATATTTCCAGTATTTCATTGTATTTCCCTGCTTAAATCTCATAATACATATTATTGGGTGGTTGTTGTTCCTTATTTCCGCATCCATCGTATATATATTGTTTAAACCATAATGTATAACATGCACATGCGACAATCACGAAAAATCTAAAGCACATAACTAAAACGCATCCATAAACCCCCTTAGTATCAGATCTGAAGATAAAACGCATCCAGAAACCCCGAGAGTATCAAATATGTAAGACAAAACACTAGATCAACAGTAGATATCCAGATCAGCTCGATCTAGGATATTTTAGTGGTATCATAGCTTTTGTCCTGCCAGCCTGTGACTAAAGACGATGAGTGCAGTAGAAGACCCAAATGGTAGTGATCATGTAGGTGACGAATATGTCACTTACAACAGGCGCAAGGAAAAAAGGCCTAGGCCTAACTTTCCTCCTTTCCTTCCCAACTCAAAGGAAGAGGCGCATAGGGAAGCTGAGAGAAGGGTAGAGTGTGAGGTTGAGCGCAAGGCAAAGAGGATGCTGGGAGACATATATGAGCGACCAAAGGGCAGTGGTAAGGCCCCCATGGATCCAGAGGCAACCTTCATACAGGTTATCAACAATATGTTAGCTAGTCAGTGGACCATGACACAATCCTTGGCAGAGATGGTTGATAGATTGGCTACAGTGGGCACCCCGGGCACACGAGCCCCACATGCAACATAAGGGAACTCAGGGGCAGGCAGTAGACCCCAATCACCTACTCACACATACACCTCTTCTAGAGGGGGTTCCTAAACCTTTGTTTCCCTGTTTCCACAGGGCACCCCCAGTAGCAGCACAACTGTCGATAACAGAGAGGCCCCTTTCATGCAGAGGACATTGCAGAGTATTAGAGGGAGTATGCAACATTGGGTCACGACTTCTATCAGGACATGACCCTAGTCGAGTATTATGGACTCAGACTCAGGAACCGCCCCAAAGAACCACAGAGAGGAGGACCGCAGCAGCAGCAGGGGAATGACATTGATTTTATCCAGAAATTTGGTAAACTCACCATACCATCTTTCGACGGATCGTCCAAATGCACCGCCAGAGCTTGGGTACAGAAGCTAGACACATACTACAATCTCAACCAGATGATGGAGACAAAGGCCAACAATTTCGCTACCTTACACTTGGAGGGTGAGGCACGCGAGTGGTGGTATCATGGATTGGTGACACTGGGCCACAGTCGCATCACCTCCTACAAGGAGTTCATAGAGAGACTCGTGGACAAATTTGACAGGAAGGATCCAGAGATCCATTTAAGAGATCTAGCCCAATTGAGACAAACTGACACATCAGAGGCATTCATCTCAAAGTTTCAGTGGGTAGCACTAGCAGTGATAGATATATCCGATCCCCGATTGATCATGTTATTCACAAAAGGGCTCACAAAACCCTTGAGAGGATGGGTGAAGGCATACCGGCCTCACACCTTGTAGGATGCCATCCTACGCACTAGAGATTTGGCAGACTCAGTGCCAAAAACTAAACCCTTTTCCAAACCCTTTCATACAACAGAAGGATCGAGATCGGAAGCCATTACAGAGGTAATGGAAGGGCAAGGAGAAGTTGGATGATGAGATGAGGCGAGAGCTTATGAGGAATAATCTTTGCTTCAGCTGCAAAGATCCTTGGGTTCTAGGCCATAGGTGCATGGGCAAGGGAGAGATTCACTATATCGAGGCGGCAGCAGATAGTGTGGATAGTGAGGAGGAGGAGAAGGACAGTGGATCCACCAACTCAGAGGAGGAGCAACCTCTCTGTAGACCACTGACACCAGCAAGGGCCCACCCACCAGTCGTTCCACAACCTCTTCAACAGGCTAGTAGACAAAAACCAGCAAAGGGAGGAGTCATATCGACCCTTTTTGGTGTTCCTAGGTATGACACCCTCCAGATGAAAGGGATTATTCAAGGGCAACGAGAAATCGCCTTGATAGATGGTGCGACCACCCACAACTTCATCAATGCTTCATTGGTATCAAGACGGGCCCTTTAGACAGAGGAGTTTGAGGGATTTGATGTCGCAGTTGCAGATGGTCATACAATGGAGTGTCTAGATAGAGTTACGGACTTGGAGATCAAGTTAGGAAACTACACCGTGAGAGATACATTTTATGTGGTTGACCTATGAGACATAGATGTGGTTTTGGGAGTCTAGTGGTTGATCACCTTGGGCAAAATCACCACCAACTACCAAACCTTGGAGATGGGGTTCAAAGACAATGACGGGAAGAGGGTTGTTCTGAGGGGCATGTTGACAGGAGCACCCATGACAGTCTCAACCAAGAGGATGAAGAGGATCTTCAGGCATGGGGAAGTAGCATTCGTCGCAAAGTGCTCGATCACTACGCAGAAGGATTCTGAGGGTCGACAACAATATCATACAGAGATCAAGAACTTGTTGGGATGACATCAATAGGTTTTTGGCTCTATTCCACCAGGGAGACTGCCAAACAGGGTATTTGAGCACACCATTGAGTTGGAGGAGGGGGCCAAACCCATGATCACCCCACCCTATCGTCATCTTAAGAGGTTCAAGGATGAGATAGAAAAAATAATCAAGGAATTGTTGGCAATGGGACACATCAGACCTAGTGGCAATCCATTCGCCTCTTCAGTTGTCTTAGTCCTGAAGAAGGATGGTACCATGAGGATGTGCATCGATTATCGGGCCTTGAATAAGAAAACCATCAAGAACATGTATCCGATCCCTCACATTGATGAGTGGATAGATGAGTTGCATGGGGCAGTTTTCTTCTCGAAGATTGATCTACGCTCTGGATATCATCAGATCAACATCAAAGAGCAAGACATAGAGAAGACAACTTTTCAGTGCCATTTTGGCTATTTCGAGTTTATGGTTATGCCATTCGGGCTAACCAATGTGCTGACTACATTTCAGTCTTGCATGAACCACATATTTAGGGGGCAATTGAGGAAATCAATTTTGGTTTTCTTCGATGACATTCTGGTCTACAACAAGACATGGCAGGAGCATATGGGGCACTTGGAGGAGGTGTTGAGCATCATGGAGGCGCAATCACTCTACGCCAAAGAGTCCAAGTGTGAGGTCGGGATGACGGAGTTGCTTTACTTGGGCCACATCATCAGTGCACAGGGGGTTGAGGTACATCAGGAGAATATTAGGGCCATTTTGGATTGGCCAACACCCAGAAGTGTGACAGAGTTGCAGAGCTTCTTTGGGCTGTGCAACTATTACAGGAGGTTTGTCAGGGATTTTTCACAGTTAGGACCACCACTCACATATTTGACCATGAAGGGTGCCTTTCATTGGACAGAGGAGTTAGAGCGGACATTTGAGGAGATGAAGGAGGTTATGAGCACATGCCATGTTCTAGCCCTTCTGGACTTCTCGCAGTCGTTCATCTTGGAGTGCGACGCATCAACAGTGGGGATTGGAGCAGTGTTGATGCAGGGAGGCCACCCCATTGTGTTTGAGAGTAGGAAGTTGAACAAGTTGGAGAGACTCTATTCTATTTATGATGTGGAAATGATAGCAATCATGCATGCCTTAACCAAATTCAGGCAGTATCTGGTGGGTAGCAAATTTGTAGTGAAGACTGATCACAACAGTATCAAGCATTTCCTAGATCAGAAAGACCTCAGTGAGAGACATCATAAGTGGGTCTCTAAGATCCAAGCCTTTGACTTTGACATTGAGTATGTCAAGGGAAAAAGGAACGTTGTAGCAGATGCCTTGTCCAGGAGGCCACCAGGGTGTTCGATGATGGACATTTGCACAGATTGGAAAGCACATTTCTTGGTGGAATACTCCAAAAAAAAATTTGCTTGTGAGGTGATGGATGGACAGGTGGTTGATGATAGATATCAGGTATTAGATGACATCATTTTCTATAAGGACCAGATCTACTTGGTTCCAAAATCTACCTTAAAGGGAAAGATTCAGAAGGTGTGTCGTGATTTGCTTGCAGCAAGGCACCAAGGGTACTTCAAAACTTACAGGCAGATTAGGGAGAGATTCTCATGGAAGGGTCTCAAGTATGATGTATCGAAGCACATCTGGGAGTGCATGACTTGTCAGCAGAACAAGTCCGAGCAGACACACCCAACAGGATTACTTCAACCTCTACCCATTCCAGAGCATAAATGGGAGAGCATTTCTATGGATTTCATTACAGGCCTTCCTCGAGTGCAGGGTAGGGACTGTATATTCGTGGTGGTCGATATGATGACCAAATTTGCACATTTCTTTGCCATACCCATGGACTACAAGGCCATACAGGTAGCAAAGTTGATTTTCATAGAGGTATTCAGGTTGCATGGCCTACCCAGGCATATAGTCAGTGATAGGGATGGGCGCTTCATTAGTGCACTTTGGCAGGTTGACAGGCACAAAGCTAGCCACGAGTACCAACTACCACCCACAGACAGATGGACAGACAAAGTTTTCAACAAATGGGTGGAGGGGTATATGAGGAACTATGTGGGGGGACAACAACGCACATGGGTGAGGTGGTTGCACATGGTTGAGTATTGTTACAACACGACTCACCGTATGTCTATCAGGAAGTCACTAATTAGAGCATTGTACGGATACGATGCACCCAATTTTGTGAAGATTGTGTTTAGGGATAGCAGGGTCCTGTGGGCCAAAGATTGGGTGGAGGAGAGCCAGATGATTCTGTGGGCAGTGAAGGAAAACTTGCAGGCAGCACAGAACCAACAAAAGATCTATACAAACAGGCAGAGGGTAGAGTGAAGTTTCGAGGTTGGGGACTTGGTTTTTCTGGAGTTACAGCCATACCGACAGTCCTCCTTGAAGAGGAGCATAGCAAAGAAACTGAAGCCGAGATTTTATGGGCCATAAAGAATCATCAAGAGGGTAGGCAAGGTGGCATACGAGCTAGAGCTACCAGAAGGTAGCAAGATTCATAATGTCTTTCACGTTTCTTGCCTCAAAAAGGTAGTGGGACAACAGATCAACACTTCATAGGGGTTGCCACCCTTAGATGAGGAGGGCCAGTTGGAGCTAGTGCCAGAGGAGGTGCTTGAGGAAAGAGAGCGCAGGTTGAGGAACAAGGTCATCATGGAGTGCTTAGTTAGATGGAGGGTACTTCAAGTGGAGGATGCCACATGGGAGGGGGAGCATATTTTGCAAATCCCGGGATTGATGTTGCTTGAGGACAAGCAATCTCGAGAAGGGAGGACTGTGATGTCCCGTTCTCAAGAGTAGGCCAACAGGGAGTGACTTAGTAGACTATATGTTCACGTAGACTAGAGTCAGGCACAAACAAGGAACTAGAGGAGAAATAAGGGAGAATTGATGGCTAAATGATGAATTCAGCCAAAAACATAGGAAATGTCACTTAAGCCTAAGTCAACGGAGAAATAGAACGAAAAGGTGTTAATTAATTACTTACTTAATTAATTAATTACTCACCTTAGGAGGAAAAGCGCCTAGCTTAAGTGAGGTCAATGGTGAATTAGATTGGGAAGAGTATAAAGGGAGGAATTCAACCTAATTCCTCATTATGCTATGTTATGATTTGATGTTGAGAGAGTTCCCATAGGAGGAGGAGATTTGACTTCTACTGTTTTGTGGATTTCTGGAGGAAACCACCACCATTGATCGGTTTCGGTGTTGAGAGACACACCCTAGCCCATCGTGCGATTTAGGAGTATCTAGTTTGCAGTGTTGCACAGCTCAGCTAGTCGGGGCGCAAGGTCAAAGAGAGGGTTTGTGTAGCTGCACGAGATCAAAGCTCGTATTTCAGATCCCTTCCGACCCAGTTGAGATCCAGCCAGGGTGGATAAATTGAGCCACTTACCGTCAGATTTTGATGGTGGAATCCTTCAGGGCGCAACATTCAACAATCCAGGGCGCAGCTCTTGTGGAAGGACAATTGGGGTTATAGACGGAGTATCAGATCAAATTTGAGGAAACCCCTCTGAGCCAGTTCAACATTAGCCATGGCGAACATTTTGAGTCATATATCAGCCGATTCTGTTGGTGGAATCATTTAGGCGCACTCAGAGAGCCCAGGAGATGCATAGACCCCTAGGGGGTGAGATCTGGAGCCTCATAGGACAGATATTTCGTCTGACATTCACCAGGATTAATCTAGAGGCCAGGGCGCTTCTGTTGAGACAATTTCCAGCTCATTCCGACGGTTATAGCCTTCCATACGAGTTTTCCTGTTTGTAGTGGTTACTATGCTTCTTTGGAACTGTCGATTTTGCCGATCTTTCCGTGCATGCATCAGATCTGCCTTGATCTTCTGGTCACATGTATTTTATGTGATTTGCTTGTATTCTAGTGACGATCCATGAGATCTAACTGATGACTATTTTCTATATTTCCAGTATTTCATTGTATTTCTTTGCTTAAATCTCATAATACATATTATTGGGCGGTTGTTTTTCCTTATTTCCGCATGCATCATATATATAATGTTTAAACCATAATGTATAACATGCACATTCGACAATCACAAAATATCTCAAGCACGTAACTAAAACACATCCAGAAACCCCCAGAGTATCAGATATGAAGATAAAACACATCCAGAAACCCCCAAAGTATCAAATCTGTGAGACAGAACGCTAGATCAGTAGTAGATATCCAGATCAACCATATCTGGGATATTTCAACAACTAAATTATTTTTAATTATTTTCTTAATGCAACAACTATACCCACGATTAACTCCTAATTACCGTTAATTTGACTAGAGGAGCTTCTAGAATAGTTGACTTCTTTGATCGTCTAGGATATTCTAGATAACTCACGAGGGTTCTCCAACTTCACATGGCCATAACTCTCTAACTGTGAGGAGTTATTTGACATTTCACATATCACAGAAATGACATGACATATTATATCCATCTAGAATAGTCTTACTTTCATATTCATTGATTTTCATGCCTTTATACCTCAAATAAACTCGGGTCCCTTACCCATACGTTTGTGCTATCGGAATTCACTACCAAACTTCTTCCAAGGGTTGACATCAATCTCTAAGGGTTGACATCAATCTACAATATCACTCTCCAAGGTTGACATCAATGACAACCAATAATGCAAACCAATTATCCATCAACCTAAGCCAATTGTCTGACAAAAAGCTTATAGTAGAGAGACACACTCTCATTCTAGTAAATGCTCCTAAATTATTGCTAAATGGAATCCCTTTGGACAAGTTGACCCATAACTAGAGGCTCTCTTAGAGTCTTCTTGTGCTCATCCCATTTAATGTTGAATGTAAAGCAAATAGTTTCGCAGATTGACTAGACATTGAAGGTGTGTTAATGGTCGTTCAAGAACTAGATATCAACTGGGACAACTTAGAAGCAAACAGACACAAGGAAGCTTGTAACACCAACCACAATGCAAATTGATATACCTTGTATAAGGTATAAGGTGTTGGAAGCTTGTCCTTACATTCTAGGAGGTGTTGGAAGCCCGCCCCTACAAGGTACAGGTGGAACAAAACATTGTCATATGCACTTCAACGAAAATAAAAATTTTGTTTTGTTGTTTGTGTTGAAAAGAAGAATCATCCTACTTGACCAAGGGGAGAAAGAGCAACAAGATTATGCATTATGTATTCTACACGAGGAATGTAGAAATGTGAAATGTAGATAAGGGAATAACAACTTGGAAACTTAGCTCCTCACTCGATGAAATGATGTGGGAATGTGGGGAGTCATCCACAAGAAGAAAGAGTAACAAGACTCTTTGCATTCCGCACTCAACATGCAGAATGCTTAAATACAAATACGGGGAAAATAACTCAAAAACTCAGCTCCACACTCCACACCAGATCCAATGATGCAAGAATGCGAGAAGTTGGTTATGGGGAGAAAGAGTGACAACACCTCTACGTTGTGCATGAGGAGTGTAGAGATGCGTAAATGTAAAAAAGAAAATAAAAACAACTTTGATTATCTTCCTACTATTATATATGAATCACATAAGCTAGACAAATATACTAATATTATGATAAATTATGTTAATATTGAAGACCAACATGGGCATAATCCTAATAGGTTTGATAGGTAGGCTACCAATAATGTACTTTTTTGTATATTGATTAATGTAAGACTAGCTAAATTTATAAAAAAATAAATATGAAGCAATGGACTTGCATGCATTGACACCAAACAAGGGAATATAATTAGAACCTTCATTGCATGACAGAGGAGTTATCATAGATGTGGTCGAGGAATGAAAGCTAGATGAAGATGCTATTTTAAAATTGCTAATTTGCATATTTGCAATCTCCTTGACTAGACATGATTTTGTTGCTAGATAAGTTGAATCTTCCGCTAAAAAATTGTTGTTGTTATTGGAAAAACTGAATCTATGAATTTGTGAGAGAGACATCTTCACCTTGTTGTTTTTCACGAGGTATCATGTGTGACACTTGAACACAATATATGGCTATAGATCGATGGAGTAGAACCTTGTAATGGCTACGAAATCCTGGAGAAGAAGGGAACATATCCCTATAATGGCTATGAAAGCTCGAAGAAGAAGGGAACTGATCCTTGTAATGGCTATGGAAGCTTGAAGAAGAAGGGAACATATACCTACAATGGTTATGGATGCCTATAGAAGAAGGAAATGGATCCCTTGTGGTAGCTATAGAAGTTAGCTATGGTACCAATTAATACATAAAAGAACAACATATCAGTTGAACAATAATAAAAGTTATTATTCCCTTGTAAAAAAATATCATATATTTTACATAGGCCTTCTTCATATAGGCATACATAATAATGACATTACATTTGATCATGCCTCCCTTTTATTTTAATATATATTATAGTTAATAACTAAATCATTAATTAAGTTATACTATTTACTATCCTTCGGGTTACCATACCAATATGTGATAACATTCTCCTTTACTTTAGTATTGATATTGCATGTAGGTCCCTGTCGGTACCCTTCATGACAATTGTTGTCTATGTGGTCCTTTGTTAATTACAACTTCACTAAAAAAACAAAGTGGCATATCATTTGCTAAGGATTTTGTTCCACAAGATTATATTGTTTTGTTTCCTTGTAGGATAAAAGCAACCCAATGTGCACTAACTTAGAATTCAAATATATTTTTCCACATATGAAAATTTATATTATAGAATCTTCACATTTGTGGTTGTTTGAAGTAAATTTACAACCTTCATGTAAAGTGCTTATTGGATGTTGTTATTATATTACAAAAGTAGTATTAATATATAAAGTAGTCCCAACATAGGGCCCTATAACAAGATAGCATACAACAACACATAGATAATAACCATGTCGAATATTGCTTGCAATATCACATAGATAACAACCACATCAAAGATAGTTTACAACGTTGTATGGATAACAATTGATGTCAACGATGGCCACCCACTCAATCTGAACATAGGGACATGCCNCATCAGAAACAAAACTTGCAAACAATCAAGTCTTCAAAAACCAGTGCTCTGATACCAACTTGATCTAAAATTGAAGAAGACTTGAAATACTTGAAATTATTGCAATGTAAATGTTATGTGTTTAAAGCAAATGGATCAGTTTGCAACACATAGATTAAGGGATTACTCATGCAAAATACACATAGACATCAGCATAATCAATGAACATAAGCACATAAACACATCAATTGATAAAGGAGTTCACCCCTCTCTTGGGCTACATCTCCTGGTCCAGCTTCCAATGGATCATTATTATTAATTGCTCAAAAGTGCTAAAAAACATGCCTTACAATGCTCAAACTGACAAACCGACTGCTCCAATGGCTTCATAGCGTCCAAAAACCCATGTCTGGGCTCTTTCGGCACCTCAATCGGTCGAAAAACGAAGAAGTTAGGCCTCCTGGAAGTCTCCCCCTTCAAGCTTGTTGTCTCTGCATCTACAAAACACACCCTTCTATGATGAACCTGGCACGCACGCATTATAAAGCGTGAAAACCCAGCACTGGGCGCAACCGCGCCAACGGTGAAACCATAGGACGATTAAGGGCGCACCAGCCCCTAACCGCCTAGCACCTGGGCGTATGGGTCATAGAACCGCACGTATTGGCAAAAAGGCCTTAAGTCGTTACAACCGTTTGAACTTCCCTCCCGCGCTCCGGTCATATGTAAAACCACGGGCTACATAGAATAACCCCCGCGCATTATTAACCATGGTATAGTCATATATATTACAAATAATAAACCGTGGGTTGTGTTTTTAAAACCCCGCGCCAACGGTTGGTTACATGGTATAAAGTTTGGGCATATGTAAACACAAATGACCGTGGGTCGGGGCTAAGCCCCGGCCTGACCCCCTGCCCATCGGTCACATAATTTGAATGTAAATATATTTGAACTCATACATATGTTAAGTCACAACCGATGGTCCATTGGTCGGACGGTCCTTGCGAAGGCGCTATGTGGAGGGGAGGTCCCGGGGTCGAACCCCACGGACTCCAATAGTTTTATATAACAACCATAAACCAATAAAGGGGTGCCACGTGGCAGCCCATGATTGGGCCACGTTGCACCTTACCATTGACCAACAAAATGCCACATGTCGCAACATCATTCGACCATGCCTGTCAATCAAACCTTGCCACGTCATCGTACGGTCTGTACGGCCCTGCCACGTCAGCGTGTACGGACTATACAGTCAGCGTCATTTTTTTTTGTCTGTTTGACTTGACGAACAGATTGCAATATCTCTCGCTCCCGACGTCCGTTTGAGACGAAACGAGTTGCGTTGGGTTCGCAATGACGAGACCTACGCTCTCGTCCGGTTTGAAGCGTTTCCGAACACTTTGAATTTTTGAGCAAAATTTGATCCCTTGATCAATAATGTACTTTTTTGTATATTGATTAATGTAAGATTAGCTAAATTTATAAAAAAAAAATATGAAGCAATGGACTTGCATGCACTGACACCAAACAAGGGAATATAATTAGAACCTTCATTGCATGACAGAGGAGTTATCATAGATGTGGTCGAGGAATGAAAGCTAGATGAAGATGCTATTTTAAAACTGCTAATTTGCATATTTGCAATCTCCTTGACTAGCCCATTGATAACATGATTTTGTTGCTAGATAAGTTGAATCTTCCGCTAAAAAATTGTTGTTGTTATTGGAAAAACAGAATCTACGAATTTGTGAGAGAGACATCTTCACCTTGTTGTTTTTCACGAGGTATCATGTGTGACACTCGAACACAATATATGGCTATAGATCGATGGAGTAGATCCTTGTAATGGATACGAAATCCTGGAGAAGAAGGGAACATATCCCTATAATGGCTATGAAAGCTCAAAGAAGAAGGGAACCGATCCTTGTAATGGCTATGGAAGCTTGAAGAAGAAGGGAACATATACCTACAATGGTTATAGATGCATATAGAAGAAGGGAATGGATTCCTTGTGGTAGCTATAGAAGTTAGCTATGGTACCAATTAATACATAAAAGAACAACATAGCAGTTGAACAATAATAAAAGTTATTATTCCCTTGTAAAAAAATATCATATATTTTACATAGGCCTTCTTCATATAGGCGTACATAATAGGGACATTACATTTGATCATGCCTCCCTTTTATTTTAATATATATTATAGTTAATAACTAAATCATTAATTAAGTTATACTATTTACTATCCTTTGGGTTACCATACAAATATGTGATAACATTCTCCTTTACTTTAGTATTGATATTGCATGTAGGTCCCTGTCAGTACCCTTCATGACAATTGTTGTCTATGTGGTCCTTTGTTAATTACAACTTCACTAAAAAAACAAAGTGGCATATCATTTGCTAAGGATTTTGTTCCACAAGATTATATTGTTTTGTTTCCTTGTAGGATAAAAGCAACCCAATGTGCACTAACTTAGAATTCAAATATATTTTTCCACATATGAAAATTTATATTATGGAATCTTCACATTTGTGGTTGTTTGAAGTAAATTTACAACCTTCATGTAAAGTGCTTATTTGCTTATTGGATGTTGTTATTACATTACAAAAGTAGTATTAATGTATAATGTAGTCCCAACATAGGGCCCTATAACAAGATAGCATACAGCAACACATAGATAATAACCATGTCGAATATTGCTTGCAATATCACATAGATAACAACCACATCAAAGATAGTTTACAACGTTGTATGGATAACAATTGATGTCAACGATGGCCACCCACTCAATCTGAACATAGGGACATGCC
>SNQJ01S0060524.1:9489-51747 GCA_010110895.2 Picea sitchensis
GGGTAATGAATAAATGTTGAATGCTAATTGATGAGTTTTTGTGCAAGAGGGAAGTTTTGGGAAAAAGAACCCCACACTCATTCACCCCCCCTCTAAGTGTGGTAGGTGTGTCCAACAATATATACCAAGGAGACATTTTCATTTTGAATCATTTTGTACTTGAACATTTAAGTGGGGTAAAAGAAGGTTTCCCCCTCGAAGAGGCTTATTATCTGAAATTATCTCTTTTTCAAGGTGTTGAGTACTTTTCCTGAGGTTTTTCTATGCTATATTGATGTTTGGTTCTTAACAAAAACCCATTTTAGTGGATATGATGAGTGATCCTCTCCATGGTGGTTAAGCTTCCAAATCATATATAATGAGGGATATTCCATGGAGAAGAGGGATAGAGGCATATTAGAGGTATCAAACTTATGATCTTGGGAGGAAGCTTTTGGGTATCAAACCTATGATCTTGGGAGAATCGTGCAAGGGATGGATGAGGAGGACTTGGAGAGGCTGTTGCAACTGCATCTACATATTGTAAGTGTCTTTTTAATGTTCTCATTAATATATGCTTGGCCTATTTCCTTCAAGTTTGTGTATTATTTCATATGCTTGTCTATTATGGATGAATTTTCTTTAAACTAATCTTGATAAAGTAGGAAGTCTTTGTTTTCTTCATTTTCCATTGAATTGTAGATATCGTGTCATCCTAAGGATCTTGAAGAGCAAGTTCAGATTGGATTAAGTGAGGACAAGATTCAAAAAAAGGTACATCACACTTTATTCCTCTCTTTATTTTGATCATATTAACTACATTTAAAGAAATGTTAGTGTCCATTTGCATATTTCTATCTTGGTAGTAGGGGTCTAGAATCCAAGAGGATATTTACCTATCCGTAGGGGGATTTCTCTATAACCAAAATTGGAGATTCCACTAGGGAAGGACATTGATTTGTCTCTCCTTGGTTCGTCTCTGCCTTTTTCCCACTTTTGGATCATTTGTATTGTTTGTTCTATTGATATTATGGTAGATGCGGGAGGTATTAAATCTCCACGTGTAATCCTGACAAGAATAGAATATTATGTGAAGCAAGAAGAAACCCTACAACATTGGACATAACCCTAGAAGACAAGTCGGATAAATAAAATAATTAATATTGAGTTTTTAGCCTCTAGAAAGAGAATTCGGCCTAGACAACTAAGAAAGAGAAGTATAAATACAAGATTCTAGAGCTCATTTGGACACACATAACTCACAAATGCAGAAATTTAGTTAGTGCACAAGTTTGGAGAGTAGCTGCAGCTGTAGCTATTGCAACTAGTATTTTTGGTTTTAGGCTTGGAATTTCTCTTTGTTATGGTGTGGACTTTTTTCTTGGTACGTTATCTATGGAGAGTGGTACACTACCTTGATTGGATTTTGGATCTAGCGTTTTCTTCCAGAATTATTCTCTCTGTCAAGGTTAAGGTGCTTGGGGGTGGCTTTGGCCTATGGTTGGGTGACAACATTTCTATATTGTCTATGTTTAAATGAGCACACCTATTAATTCTAACAAGTTATGGGTCCACACTATCTTCAGATAGCCTAAGCATTGGAAAATAGATTGGGAGGATTTTTCTCAGTTACAGTTGCAGTTGCAGTCAAAGTTTTTGTTGTAGCAATGAAACCCTAATCCTCTTGTTAAGGCACCTTAAGTGAAGATATTGACCTAATTTCTAGATAGCCTAGTGTGCCCTAACCTAGCACATATCATGGTACTCTCAACAAGCTAAGACATCAAGTTTGAGTTTTTGGTCAAAGTCAAAGGTTGACCAAGTCAAAGAAATCATGACTTACTCTATGAAGTCAGAAAACAAGTTAGAAGGGGATTCTAACTTTAGAGCATGGAAGAGAATGATTGACCTCATACTTGCCAAGAATAAAGTGTTGGATATTGTGAAAGGAAATATCGTGGAACCAGAGTGTGAAGAAGGAAAAGAGAAGGAACCTCAGAACATTGAAATTATGGAGAAGTTCAAGGACAATGACATCAATGCCATGAGTATCATAGTGGACTCTGTAAAACACCACTTGATACCCTACATATCTTATCTTGACTCATATAAGAAGATGTATGATTCCCTAACCAATCTCTTCTCAGTCAGAAACATTGGACAAGTAGTGAGTGTGAATAATGAGCTTCGTGACATGAAAATGAATGATGATGAAAGCATAACATCATACTTTGTGAGAATCTCTTAGTTAAGAGATCAACTACAAGATATTGAAGAAATCATTTCAAGGAACCAGTAAATATAGTACTCAATAGCCTTCCAAAGACATGGGATGCATTTTCCGCAAGCATGAACACAAGAAAGGAGTATATCACATTTGAATAACTTTGTACTTGTTGTGTACAAGAAGAATAAAAAATTAGCACAAAAGAGAAATCCCAAAAGAAATACGATGATCAAGCCTTCACAACAAAATTCAAGAATTTCAGGAATAAGAGGAAGTTTGTCTTAAGCAGGAAACATACGAAGCATCAGTTGCCGAAGAAAAAGAACCCTCAAAGAAGGCCAAGCAGGATAAAACATACATCTTCTTCTAAGTCAAGGTAACAATATTCTTCAAATTTCTTGTACATACCATGTTTACTTAGTTTTTGTACATATATTGCATATCTATTTCTTAGAAGATAATTTGTTCAAGTGAAACAATACCTATGGAAGAATAACAAGATAAGGATTTCTATCATGATGACTGCGAGTCAAGCAATACACATGAAAAGATGAAGTACGTTGACAACTCTTGGTAACAATTCCTGTGGAAGCTATTATATAAGTAACAACTTCCAGAAAAGCCAAAATCAGAATCAAACTTGAAGAGACCCAGAAGAAGTCAAAACAAAAAGAAGTCAGCAATCAAGACAAAATTAGAAGAATACTTGTGACACTTTGCAAAAGGCAATAAGGATGTTGACGGAAGCATGGACTCTATTATATGGAGGGATATGATTACAAAATTCCAAAAGAAGAGCATGCATTTATTGCTGAGGCAAGGATTAGGAGGGAGATAATCCTAAATGATATGATCCATTGAGGATTATGAAGTATCTATCAATGTTCCAATTGAAAGTAGCAACCTTGATAAGAAACACATGTTCAGTTAAAATCTAGAAGAAGTCTTCTTCGAAAAGAAGCCTTAATGTATCCTTAGTTGTCCATCCACATCCATGATTCTATGATGAAAGGAATAAGTTGGAAGCTTTAAGGAATATAGAAAATCCCATGGACCCAAGAGCTAAACAAAGACATGAGGAAGAACATGAAGATTAAAGGAAAGAAAGAAAATCAAGAACAACCAATTATTAGATTGACAATCACAAGATTAGCAGCTTGGTTAGAACCCACTAAGAAGTAATCAAGAAAAAGAAATGGAAGTTATGATAAAGAACAATGTATGTAAGAAAATGTCAAAAATACTTATGAATGGAAGCATTGCAAGATTCATAGTTTCTTCCAGAAGGAGGGAGAAGACTACGAAAACAACTTGTTCCAGTAAACCAAATATACCTCTTGTAGTATCCATGGATTGAAATTTGCATGTAAAAGACAGTTCCTCCCAATAAATAAAGTGAGAAAGAAGCTTATACCGGAAAGAGACCCATGTATGTAGATATAAGAAGACCTTGTATGGATTCAAACAAATTGATGCAGAGTATCTCATATAGAGTAGAAGTGTGGTGAAAAATTTCTATGACATAGATAGTGTATCAGAATAGTTACTCAAGTCTGGGATAATGGATTGCTAATCCATGGAAAACTCTCACGATGACAAAAGAAGTGCTACTTGGATATGTTTCAGTTTGAGCCTTGCCACAATGTCATGAGCTAGCACGAAACAAAAGTGTTGAATTCGACCATAATATATATTGTAATGATCAGAGCTATATGAATCCTTTAGAGAAAACCAATGTTCCATGATAGCCCAAAGTACATTGAGATCAAGCATTATATTCTCCATGATGAAGTCCAGAAAAGAGAAGTGGTTCTCCAATATATCTCTAGAGATGAGAAGATAGTAGATATTTTGGTAAATCCTATGTCCAATATGAAAAGTTTGCATACTCAAGAAATAAGCTAGGCTCGTGGAGATGAATTATGTATTGAAAAAGTAAGAGATTACTCTCAGGTTGGGAGGGAGCACTGATATATTATTGATTTATGGAAAATCATTTTTCAATTTGAAAAAAATGGTCCACAATGAGTAGGCCCTTTCCAGTTCGGAAAGTGGTTTGATATTTTTGATGGACATGCATTTTCCAGTTTGGAAAATGGTCGATATCATACAATCATTTTCATAATGAAAATGGTTTGATAGATTGTTGATGTACCATAGAAAATGATTCCCCTTGTGGCCAGTGTGGGTGAATGGTCTAGAAACGTCATTCTTCTTGGCAGTCACTCTGAGTAGTGGTCAAGTACAATGGTCTACCTCATCGAGTAGTTCTTCTTTCGAAGTTCATAGTTGTGAGTTGTTTCGAAGAATGGTCCATTTTGGAGGTTGGTGAAGGATAATCATTTCCATTAGGAAATGGTCCAGACAGTCATTCCCTAGGGCAGACTCATTATATCAAGGTTTCACTATGATTAGTTCCGGAGGAATGGCCCAACTAGGTGAATGGTCCAGATTCAACAATCAGGGTCATGCATTCCCTAGGGTATACTCATTCTCTCCAGGTTGCACTATGATTAGTGGTAGAGGAATGGCCCAGTTAGGTGAATGGTCCAGGCTCAGAAATTAGGGACAATTATTCTTCTATGCTTGAGGAGAATAGTACAGATAGCCCATGGCTGATGTTTTACCTCCTGAGCGAAGATGTTCTTCCATATATCATAGATGTGAGTGGAAGAACGACATAGATGACCCAGTTTGTATCATGATATTTTTATGCAGGTTGATATCAGATGATATGATTACTGTGGAGACTGTATGTCTCTGTACAATAGTTGTATGCCAGTGTGGTGGATGTGTTCCACTAGTTGTGACTATGTGTCACTAGTTAAATAGTCGTTTTCTACTTGGTGTGGTTGTGTACCACTGGATAGTAGTTGTGTACTACTATGGATAGACACAATTGTGTTCTATTGAATGTCATTGTTCTGATTTCCATGAATATTATCAATAGTGTTGGAAATGATTACCAGCTAGATGGATAGTCAATGTGCTGGTGGAAAGATATTCTCCAGGTGGAAAATGGTCTAGGATAGTTATTATTCTAGGATGTATGTCCAGATTAGAAGAATATTTCTTATATCCCATGGTGTGGCTTCTAGCATCTGTTGGAACAATTATTCTTCTAGGACATATGTCTGGATTATAAGAATAGTTCTTGTATCACTCTATGGAGTGAGTGACTTATTCAACATCATGCCTAATTACTCAGATGGAGTATGGTTTCGAGAGATAATGTAGTTGATGCTATCAGATGATATTGATAGTGATGATGGTACTCATGATTTAATCATGAGATAGCATGTGTGGCTATGATGATGCTATTGGTCGAATGGTATGTTTGTGCTCAAGACCATTGCTTTCAATATCTCCCTAGCTAGGAGGGAGTTTTGATATTATGGTAGCTGCGGGAGGTATTAAAACTCCATGTGTAACCCTGACAATAATAGAATATTCTGGGAAGCAAGAAGAAATCCTAAAGCATTGGACATAACCCTAGAAGATAAGTCGACTAAAGAAAATAATTAATATTGAGTTTTTAGCCTCCAGAAAGAGAAGTCGGCCTAGACAGCTAAGGAAGAGAAGTATAAATACAGGATGCTAGAGATCATTTGGAAACACACAGCTCACAATTGCAGAAATTTCTAACTTTTTCTTGATATATTTCCTTTCTCCCCTCTTCATTGACAATTTCACAAAATTCTTGGAATTCTGGGTGAATGTTTCTGAGTTTTAAGCCTTTGTTCTGAGCTTCTGGAAAGGGTAGCGCTCTCCTGGAGTGTATATAAGAGCATTGATCTGTAATAAAAACTCCCATGCAGTTTATATCAGAGTGCTACAACACTTTGTGCCCTTGAAAACATGAGTGTTGATCTCCTTTTTTGGTGATTTCTTCCCTTTTCTGCTCAATTTTTCCTAGTCTATCTTGCAGATATTTTTTCCCTGAGTCTGTACTTTGTATTGTGGCTTTGTTTGGGTTGCTTTTGTTTTGAAGAAACTTTCTATTGATTTTAGTGTATCTTTGAAATAAAAAGTTTTAATTTCTTTCTTTGCATTAGATTGGGGGCATCTTTGCATTTGAAGTAGTAGAATTGCATGGTTTTTGGCATTTTTTGGTATTGAATTATTAAAAAATTTCCCCCTCATGGTTGGGGGGGAAGAATCGTGTATTGGATCATTTCTTGAGGATCTTAATATTGATGAGTTTAATAAAATTTTGGGACATTGTGCATTTGGGAATGATAAATCTTTTCTCCTTCTCGTAATATAGCTTTCATCGAAGTGAAATATTTTCATTCTCATTTCTTTGCATTGTTTAGATTCAGTCAAAACATCATTTAGTCCACACCATTTTCCTCTTAAGTAACAACAACTTAATACAATTTACGCGTTAATTAAAATCTACCTAGAAACTTTTATTTCTAGGGCTCTTTGCAACCTACATTAGATTAGTTGTATGGCTTTGGAATAGGTGTGAAAGATAACTTTCCAAAGATGTAAACAAACATAGGATATTGTGATTAGGGAGAGTTACATCCACTTGCTACATTTTATTCTGGGAAGCCCTTCTAACAGAAGAGTCAATCACAAGGTCACATTAAGGCTAGCAGAGTTACTAACCCTCTTTGTTGGTCCTAATGTAGTGAATGCTCTTATTATTGGGGGTCACATGAGAAGAAAACCTCGTGCGGGCCTTTTAGAGGAGATTTTGGTATCAATTACCCTTCCCTTGCACGTATATCAGAATGTTTCATGTTTCCCCAGGAATCATTGTTGTATTTAGTAACCTTTGTGGCCTTTATTTAGGGTCAATACACAAGGTGACGACAAAGGGAAAAGTCTTCGTTGTACCTGGAATCGACGTTGACCAAACTCACTCGGGCTCCTTGGAGGGTAAATCCACGTTTATTGTGTGGAAACTTGCACCAAGGCATGAGTACGTTAAGCAGGTTTTCAACGTAACTTTTCCACGCACTCTATCTCAGCCCCTTCTTAAATTGTTCCCACCACGTTGGATTTCATCACCAACTAGTGCACTCATTGTGAGAAGGTTTTGTTTGTTTGCTTGTTTCCTAGATTTTTAGCATGTGTTATTTCTTTTCCCTAGCAGACTCTAGGTTGGATCTATGTTTAATGATGTCAATTACCAGAATGACCAATGAAGCAACCCCTGCTACGAGGGAACATTTTGTTTTTCCTTCTTACAGAAACATTGGTCCTCCTTACATTGCTACTTTAAGCCTTCCAGGTCTCACAATTGGGTTACTAGTATGGTTGTTTTCCACTCTGGTAATCCTGAATACAACAAGTGCTTTGATTGTAAGCACTTCCCCCCAAGAACATCAACCTCATGTTGATCCTTCACCTTCTTCACCTTCTTCACTTGCAAGGTCTTCTTCTGTTTTATCTTCTTCACCGAGTGAAAGATCTGAAGCTAGTAATCCGGTGAATAAGAAGAAGAATAAAAGGAAGATTAAGAAGAAGAAAAATAAGCAAGGGTCCAAAATTCCAACCATTGCGAGAGATGTTGGAAACAACTAGTTACTGTTAATCATGTTGGGAGTGTTGATGATGCCAAGATCACCCAAACAACCTATAATCCCAAGTACCCATGTAGGCTTTGTAAGGGTAACTGGTTTCTGGGGGATTTCCTTGGTCTCCCCAAGGTCTTAGAAATGTGGCCTTTCACGTCATCAGCCCCTGCGGGACATGATGGTGACACTTCGTCAGCTAGTGACATTACAGTTAGTAAGAAGAAGAGAACTGACAAATTTTCTTACTTATTATGTGAAGGTGATCACTACTCTCACTGTTTCCCTCGTATGGATGAGGTTTCTTATCTTTTGGAAAATTTTCAGCTTCCAACTTGTTATCGTAATATTTCTTCCAAAATGTCATTAGTTGATGGACTAGTCATTCTGGTTCCATCCTCGGTCAGTCCAGTTGATCAAGTGGTAAATATAGTTTCATCCTCGATTGAACCACTAACCCAAGTGGTTGATCTATTTTCATCATAGGTCAACCCCAGTCTTCATCTAAAGAGTGAAACCAAAGTGGTTGATCCAGTTCTATCATCGATCGATCCCATTCCTCCCTTGAGGAGTGCCAAAGTGAATGATCCAGTTCCATCATCGATCATCCCCACTCTTCATATGAAGAGTTCCAAAGTGGTCAATCCAGTTTCATCATCGATTGATCCCACTCCTCCTCTAAAGAGTGCCAATGTGGTCAATCCAGTTCCTCCATCATGAGATACCACTCCTCCCTTGAAGAGTGCAACCAAAGTGGTCTATCTGGTTCCATCATCGGTCGATCCCACTCTTCATTCAAAGATTGAGGATGTCTCTCAGTTCTACCTCATTAATAACGATTCACCCGGACAAGGGGGTAGTCTGCCCATCTCGATGGCACCCCCTTCAAGCAATCAAATGATTTCTATTAATTGGAATCATTTGATAGAACCCTGTCTTCCTTCTTATGTGCCTTTCCAAATCACCATGCAGGTTTGTGATAGGAATATTCCTAACACTGTAATAGATGAAGGCGCTTCTGTTAGAATCTTATCTATGAATGCTTGGAAATCTTTTGGCTCACCACAACTTGCATCTGTGACTCAGAATTTGCTGACCTTTGATAGACGAGTTAGTCAACCTTTAGGGATCCTTCCTAAGTTTTCAGTTACTTTGGGAGAAAAAATGGTCTACATCGATGTGATGGTAATTCACAACCCCTTCGAATTTAACCTACTCCTCAGGTGAGACTGTGTCTATGTTATGAGGGATTTTGTGTCCACTCTCTTTCGAGTGACATGTTTCCCTCAAAATGGAAACATAGTAACGATCGATGATATTTCGTTCATTGACCCTCATCTGATGGTCAATCATCCACCTTCCATGAATGGTCTATACATGCCAGCAATGTCTGCCCCACCGCAGGTAAATTACGTAATGACCTGTCCAATGCGTTCAACCCCGCATGAGAGGGAATATCTCCCTTATCCTGACTTAGATCCAGTAGTTGACATGGTCATCTCTTAGATAAGGCTATTAGAGCCAGATATCCCTACCCTTATCGAGGTCGTCGACATGTATTCCTTCCCAAGTGATTTTCTTCCATCTAGCGAAGATCTCTTGGAAGCCATGATTGACGTTTGTCCCTTGACATATATTCCTTCCATAGCATTGTCCTCTTGGAATACATGATCAAGAAGAGCTTACGAGCATAGTTTTACTCTCTATAGCAAGATCGTTAAAAAATGAAACAAAAATATGGGGGCTGAACCCAGAGACTTGAGCATACTTTTTCTTCTCTGTGGAAATCTTGTTAAAAAATGAAACAAAGGTCCTGAGCATAGTTCTTTTCCTGTGTCGAGCTTGTTAAAAAATGAAATAGTCACCTCTCCTAACAAGTCGAGTATTTCACTAGATATTGTAGATATCGAGTTGAGTCTTTAGCTAGATCTCATAGATGTCGAGTCAAGTATTTCGTTAGGTCTCGTTTTTGAATATTCCTTTCATCCACCCTTATCCTTTTTCTCCATCGAGTATAGAAATTGGTGACAACCTCAAATTCAGTGAATGAAATGAAGCTTGGGAGGGCATGTCTCCATCCTTTGTTTATCATTCTATAGTTAAGTTGCTAGCTTCGCAATCTGAGGCCAGAGTACCAACCATCCATGGGTATCCCTACCTTTGGAAACTACGTTGGGAATTTACAAGCATAAGTTTAATTTTGTTTCAATCTTACGTAAAAATGAAATGAATACCGAGCTTAGTCTTTGTTCTTTCTCATGCTTGTAAATACATGAGAATAGGTTACTGATATTAGTCTTTGTTCTTTCTTGCTCTCACAAATACATGAGAATGTAACCGAGTATACTTTTATCACCTTTTCGGACTAGTAAAGGTTATACGAAAAAGGAACCCCCTGGAGTCTCCTTTAATCTCTTTTCAGACTCTCTAAACATGAAAAGATTGTAGACTGATCTTGATTCCTTTCACACTCGTTAAAAGGTTTAAAAGGGCATATTTTGAGTAGTAGTTTATCGTTTTTCGGCCTCACGAGACTAAAATTACGAAAAAGGACAACCCTGAATTCACCTTTAAGTTATATTTAGACTCTCTAAACATGAAAAACCACTGAGTTTTCCTTCTGTGGACTCGCTAAACTACACATTGAATGGACCATATGAGAACAAACCCTTACTTCTTCTAGTTCATTAAATAAAGGAAGAGGAACTTACTGAAGGTGAGTTATATCGAGTATGTGTTACCATCCTTGAGCTCGTTAAATTAAAAAGAGGTACTCATCTATCTGGGTGGGGGGGAATTGAAGGAAGTGGGTCAATTTTTTGAGAATCCTTAATGGGAGCTATTGTCTCCCTTGAACATGGCACATGTTTGCGTCTCGTCTTAAAGTTGGGTAATCTGCTTGTCTCTGAGCCATACCAATTCCATGTGTCTCCATACATTTTCATCCAGTCGAAGAGTGCTCTTATTGTCGTCACATTACATTCTTGGTACTCGTTGAGTCAATGTTTCCAAGTCAGTTGTCATGCCTCATCATGTTCAAGGGAATTTTCACTTCAAACCATCCATCTGTAGTATTTCCATTTTCGATTTCATGTGTCAGTCCATACTCATTTGATTCACCATCTTACATCACTTTCCTATGTCATTTTCGTGTTGATGATGGGGGATACATCAAGGCCCTCCTTCGACGAGTTTTTTCCTGTCGACTTCAACACATCATTTGGGAATTAGAGTTAGAAACCGGTTAGTACCTTGGGACCTTCATGCCTCAATGGAAAGCCTCCTCGCCTCTGAAAAGTAGGTTTACATAATTGACCTGTGATCGGATGATTCCACGAATGTTCGACTTCAGCTCATTTATTCACATTTGTTGGATTGTACTAGCGTAACTTGGGGGTCAATGACATCAATAGTGATTTCCCTCTCACTTGTTAATGGTTTACCTCAATGACCGGTAATCAAGTGGTTTCTACCATGTTCGACATCAAAACATCTATTCACATGGCTATATTTGTACCACATCGATATTGGGACAAAGACCCTGGGTTGAGCGTTCACTTTATTATCTACTTTTCTGAGGCTGCGAAGGAGATAATTTGAGCATGTTGATATATATATCGTCACATAGATCCACATAATATTGGTCCGTGGCTATGTTTTATCATATCGTAGCTCCACTCTGTATTTATTGTGGCTATGATCAGTTCATGTCATGGCGGTATGGATCCACATTGTATCTTTGCTGGCCATATCCTTAGTCAATATTTTTCATGGATCCGCAGTGTATTGGTCAGTGGCCATTCTTTGACTAGTCATCTTGTATTCTGATCATAGGTATGCATGCCTTGGAAATGGAGCATATATTAATATTGTTTGATGGTTGTTTCCAACTTCTTCCAGCTTCTCTAACTCCATGCCCTTGCATTGAATAATTTTTAAAGTGTTTCAGCCATCATTTTCTCTTTTGACCTCACACTTTAGGGGGCATACTGTTACACATCAAATTTCCACACCTAGGTACCTCTCCCTTAGTGTCGCAAGTGTCATAAAAGTGTCATATGAACCTTTATAAGTGTCACATACACCTCGACACCATGAAATAACATATGTCACAATCCCTATTCAATGTGGAGGAGAAATATATTATATGAAAGTCAAAATACTATGTGCACATGAATTATTATTAATATTCATGAAAAGGAAATTAATTTAGTGTCAGAATCCACATCTCATTTGGTTTCCTATTTTTTAGGGGAGGTTGAGGATCTCATGGATGGTTGAAATATTTCCTCCTTAAATCCTTAAGAGATATTTCCTCCCTAAAATCCTTGAGAGATATTTTCTCCCTAAATATCTTGGAGATCCCATTTTAGTGGATCTGATGAGTGATCCTCTCCATGGTGGTTAAGCCTCCAAATCCTATATAATGAAGGCTTTTCCATGGAGAAGAGGGATAGAGGAAGATTAGAGGTATCAAACTTATGATATTGGGAGGAATATTTTGGGTATCAAACCTATGATCTTGGGAGCATCGTGCAAGGGATGGATGAGGAGGACTTGGAGAGGCTATTGCAACTGCATCTATAGATTGCAAGTGTATTTTTAATGTTCTCATTAACATATGCTTGGCTTATTGCATATGCTTGTCTATTATGGATGAATTTGGTTTAAACTAATATTGATAGAGTATGAAGTCTTTGTTTTCTTCGCTGACCATTAAGTTGCAGATATCGTGTCATGCTAAGGAGCTTGAAGATCAAGTTCAGATTGGATTAAGTGAGGACAAGCTTCAAAAAAAGGTACATCATACTTTCTTCCTCTCTTTATTTTGATTAGATTAACTACATTTAAAGGGATGTTAGTGTCCATTTTCATATTTTTGTCTTGGTAGTAGGGGTCTACAATCCAAGAGGATGTTCACCTTTCCACAGGGGGATTTTGCTATAATAGGCGTGCTTATTTGTCTTTGCAGGACCTAGTTGGTGGACATTTTTGGAGGAACAAGCTTAGCTTGGGATTCCATGTGGCTGCAATCCCATCGGTTGTATGCCAAGGGTCCACACGTCGAATCACAGAGACAAAGTATTGAAGGCCTAGAATATTATGTGGAAGACCTGGCCCATGCCTCACATGCCAAACAATTTTCCCAGGAGGGGAAAAACATCTTCCTTTTAGATTGACATCATGCTTTGGGGTCAGGGAATGGTAGTGAGGTGATACACACTTGGAACTTGGACGTTTTGAGGTGTTTGAGGCTTTGACTATGAAGGAATACTTTTGGATGCTTGACATGTGTCTTTGGGAAGCCTTACTACACTCCTACAACACCAACGACTTCTTCCAAGTGGAAAAACGTCCCCTAAAGGGGAGACATCCATGTAAAATTAGGGTTTATTTGTGAAAAAGTGAAAGTTTAAATGAATTGTTTAATATTACTTTGTTAAAGGGGGAAATATTAGGGTTGTTGACCCCTAGGCTTGTTATTTACCCCTTAATTTATGGACAAGTCACCTTGATGACATTTTGTATAAACAAGAGATCATAAGATCTCATTTTAACATTCCTACCTCATTGTGAGAAGTATTGGTTTGAAATTTTCACTACACTTGTCTATATTTGTCTCTTGTGCAGTTGTTTATGGATATCTTGATGAATGGTTTATGGAGGAGTGAGGCGCTAGCCTTGGATGCATGCTTTCTAGATTTTATGGTGGATTATCTTAGCATCTTTCTTGATTTTGGTATGGTATTTGACTCTTATGCTATCATTTGTTTTTCAAGTCAAGGATTGTTTTTCTAGGAGATATGTGGGAAGTATAAGGGCATACACCCCCACCATAGTATGCATCATTTTATGCTTCATGTATTGGTTAAACAAGGTTTTTCTAAGAGAAGTATAAGGGCATACACCCTCTTAGATTAAACGCTAGTTAGAGAAAATTTCCTTGGGAAGTAAAAGGGCTTACACCCCCAAGGAGGTAGATTCTCTAGATATTTATTTTATTTGACTCCATTAACCCAATAGCAAAGGCACTAGTCATATATTTTTTGCATTGGAGATATAAAATCATTGCCTTGGGAAATGTGAAATTTTATCTTTTGAAGGGTCTCTTGCTTCGAGTTGTTTTGCCTCTTTGAGAGGAGTATTACCCTACTAGGATCTCCCCTTTCTCCCACTACTTTAATTTCTGTTACAAACCCTAACCTACAGCCATTAGGGATGATCTAATATAGATAAACTACTAACTATAACTCCTAAACTAATCCTAGACTAGCTCCTAATTTTTACACACTAAATCCACTAATCAAGGCACATATTTTGGGCTACTCGTTGGAGTATTTTGATGGTGTAATTTGCTAATATAAGTGACTGAAAGCTACATCCATAAGGCTGAAGTTTTCTGCAGAAATATAGATGTTACAAAATCTTACTTTATTCAGCTTTAAAGTGCCATGTTTTCATCCTATATTCATTGCTAATCTTGATGTTGATTTGCGTAACTAGTTTAGATCCTTGCATGCTGATTTAGATGCTTTATTTACTGATATAAAATTTCATCTTTTGCTGAAAATTAGGGACAGAAATATTAACTTTTTGATCCATAATAACATATATCATTGCAAGTTGTATTTTTGTGTGTCTCGGGTAAGTACAATCATCCATAGAAGTACTATACCTTTGGGGAAACAATCACTTGAATTACAATGCATCTATTCCAACATTTCACTCCACTTATACTTGACCTCTAGGGTATTCACTTCCATATCTATCCATATCCATCTCATTCCCCCTAGGGTCACCGAGATCTCCTCCCTAGACTGACCTAGTCACCCTTGAAGTGTGGGATAGACATCGAGGTGACATTGGGTGTAGGATTCCCAAGTTGTATCTCTTTCTTTGTGGTTGAGTCGGGATTTTCCCAACCTACAAATTGAGCTATATCATGTTCAAGGGTAGGATGCAAAAAATAAGGATTGGCACATGAAACTATGCAATGTAGTTGAAGGAATTCACGAGGAATACCAATAGTAATTTATAAAACCATAAAGAGGGAAGATTTTACAACCTACATATGGATGTGCTAGTTATATGTTAGTGGTGGAGACATATATAAAGGTGCATATCTTGAAGGATATTAGGTTGGATGACATCATTAATGAGGAGACTCATACAAGATGAGAGGACATGAGTAAGAAGAGAGATTAAAAGATGAAGAGTAATATTGGTGCAAAGAAGAAGATTGAAGGTTAAGTTACATGGATTGACATTTGTGATAGTTGTAGAGGAAAAAAATTTCAAGTAATGTGCTAAGGCGCAAATTCATTTATATGTAAATATGCTTTATTAATGAGAATGAGTGGACTAGTTTTGTGATTCCCTCTCTATCAATGATATTCTTGATTATTTCTTTTCCACTTTTATACACTATATATTTACTATATTGTTGTATTTTGTTGTATAACATACATGGTTTTGTAGACAGGTTAGGATTGGCTCACATAGTGAGATAACGAAGGGGCCCATTTGGCATTTTTTTCATCATCGAGTGTGATTAGAAACAATAACATTAGGGTAGAACTACACTCATGTACAAATGACCTTTTTCTCACATCATTATTCTCTCCAAGAGATTTATGAAACTCTTCCCCTAAGCTCTTGGCTCTTATGTTATCTCCAAGATATTTATGCAACTCTTCCCCTAAGAAATTGGATCCTAGATATCATCTGGTTAGTCTAGAAGTAATTCATGAAGTTTTTTTTGTTAAATATAGGAGGCATGCAAAAAGGTGCTACACTCATGTGGGTTGAAGTATATTTGGTTTAATTTCATGGAGACTTACTTTGGATTAGAATTCTCTCTTTGAGGTTCCCTGCACTTGTTTTCCTTCAATTTGAAGTGATATTAGATCTTTACAATTGAGTGAAATTCATCCAAATCATGTTGTTGCTTGCTTCTACATAAAACAACATGCTTCCACAAAATAGTACTTAGTGCTCACAATTGTTTTCTTTGTGGCATGCATTTTAATAAATTTTTTTATTAGTCTCGAAGCTCTTGTTGCCCCAAGTTTATATATTTGGAATTTTTTTTTTCTTAGTATCTTATTGATTGTCTTGAATACATTATAAATATTGATTTTATATGAAAACACTTGTTTTTTATTACCTTTCTTTTACACTGAATACATCAAGCAACAAAACCATTTACTAAAAATCAATAAACAAATATAACACGATTGATGGAATTATGAATAACCATTAAAGAAACAACACCCTTTACTCCATAAGAATCACAATCTACCATTAAAATAACAACATAGATGGATTTATGAATAGCCATTAAAACAACAAAAGATAGGGAAAATATGAGAGATAACTAAAATAAATAAATAAAAAGACAAAAACAAAATCATATATTGAATTAAAAAAGGTTAAGATAGATATACAAAACCTCTTATCACTTTGTATCTTAACACCCTTCATATTTATATTCAGAAGTATAGACATTGAAAGATGACTTTATTTATATGTAACAAATAATAATAATGATAATCAAAGAATTTGTAACTAATCTAATCAAAGTAACTAACTTTTGAGAAAGAAAACATGATGAACTTACCTGAGGTCCTATGTTCAAAGTAGATCCACAGTGTTGAAACTAAGTTTTTAAACTTTTTACCTCTAAAACTAAAACTTTTTTTTTCGGGATTCGACTTCTCATAAGGTATAATCCTCGCTACCAGTCCAAAAAGACCGGTCCTGAAATCCCGAAATGATTTCTTTTCTTCGTTATAATAAAAGACAGAAATCTCAAGTGTTATTAAAGTCTAGACACACGTTCTGTAAATTACTTTCAATCACGATAAATTAAAATCCTAAAGGAGTTAATTAACCATCTTTTAACCTTTCAGGATTCGGGTTTACTCAGAACAATAAGTTTTCAATACATTTTGAATCGTGAAATCCCGATTCCCGATTTCCCAAAAGAAGTGGAAGTCAATATTAATCATGATTAATTAAAAACTAATCCCATCGCGATTTCCGGATTCAGGGTTTGGTGGTGACATACCTCATGTAAGTGCGATCCTCGAAACCCTGAAACGCAAAGTCCTGATTCAATACCAAAGTTAATACCTAAGAACTTTTCCCACCGTGATTTCAGGATTCAGGGTTTGATGGCTATATACCTCATGTAAGTGGGATCCCTGAAACCCCGAAACATGAAATCCTGACTCAATACCAAGGTTAATTTGAACTAATTTCATTTAAAATTTTTTTTAATGGTATTTAAACTTCTTAGGTATTTTCATTTATGAGTTTCATCAAATGAAAATTTTCAAATTTTGATTTTAAAATCGTCGCAATACGGCCATATTAATAACAGATAGATGGTGTTTTTCATGACACCAATGAATATCTTAGAAATATTCTCTTCTTTAGAGGTATTAAATTCTTGGCATTCGCGTCAGTACTTTCACCATTAAATGAATTAAAGGAAAATTAAATGAGTTAAATGAGTTAAAGGTCTGTGTTTTGAAACTTGTTTTTTCTCTTTCTATCAGAAGTAAGTCACATATAACCGAGCTTTCACACCTCTCTTCTGTGACAGGTTTTTTTTCCAATACAAAAGTCATGGCACCAAAGAAGGGACCCAAGAAGAGTGAAGATATAACTGAGATTTCCAACCGAGGGGGAGATGTCATATCTAACACCACGCCACATGCTATCGACTCAATTAAATCATGGAGACAAATTTATGAAAATCTGGACTGCGAGATAAAAAATTCCCCTAACGACTCCGAGAATCACCTTCGAGACATAGCAGAATTAGAACTTCAAAAAATTGCAACACGCCCATGGCTCATGGCGTACAACGATATGATCAGTTGGCCTTTGGACAAGGTTGATATTCCAACGAGAAGCATTTTAAATAATCAAGGGGCCAGTATGAGCTCATTCATACTTGAACATATCCAGGTTATGTACAAACTCTCGCCCAATCCTAAATTCATTTACAATGGCAAATTTATAGATGAATTTCAGAGAAAGGAATGCAATGAGGCAGACCAAACTTACCCTGATTTAATCAAACATTCATGGAGATGTCCGTCAAAGTTTAGGGCCGATACCCACAAAATTTATGCCACAACCTCTTTGAATGAGTACATGGTTTATGTAGCCATGATGTTGTGCAGACTCTTCGGCAAAAAGAATCCTTGTCATTTCCCTGCAGAATGGGTGCCCTTTTTAGAAGAAGCATCAGAAGGATATAGTTTCAACTGGGACAAGATTTTATCTTATAATATAGCCAAAGAGGTTTCAGATTACAGAGCTACAAGAGCCCGAGGTCAACCAGTGTGGCCTTTTACATGTCGGCATACATCATGGACGCAATTTTTTTTATGACTCCATTCCCCCTGATGAATTGGAGTTGGAACAAAACCTACCTTGAACCCATTCACGAATATCACTCTGAGTTGAGGGAAGAAAATTCAAAAAAATTGTTTTACGGAATTTTCCATTTCGTGGTGATACCAATGCATAATTTTTTTTTCGGCTATGACCCTCCTCTCATTTCTAAAGAATTTTCAAATAACCTCAAGCCAATAGCAGACTGGTTCATTGAAGAAAGCTTCTCCTACATCAGGGTTTATGGGTGTTCAATTCGCCCTCACACGCTTTCAAAATTTCTCCCAGATAGACTGGTGTGTAGGGAAGTAGCACACCAAATAGTAAAAGGTGGTATCAGAATAGAGCTAAAGGAAGCTCAAAAGAAGTCGTGGCCAATCTTCCCTGTGCACATCGAGAAATTTTCATTACAAAATTTGGGACATTCCAGAGTGGAAGTAGAAGCACTCGAAGAAGTTAAACTGTTAAATATTGAGTACAAAAGGCATGACCCTTATCAACTAGTGAACAAACACTTGATACACTGCAATATGAAAGCATACGAACATGAGGAGTCCCCTTGGGACGACATGTTCAAAGGGAACAAGTCCTATAAAGAAGTGTTAGAACGAGTACAGACACTGTCGTCTGACCTGCAAGCCATATTTCAGACCTTCCAGAAGCATAGACGGAGTGGTCTACCTCAAGTACTTCAAGGAGAAGAGATCACCCTCCCCCAGGAGAAAGAAAGTGTTCCCCCATGTTTCGAGCAGGAAGCACAAAAGAAGGGAAATCCCAAAAAGGCCCTACAGGATACGAAAAGGCCTCCACAAAAAAAAAGACCGAAGCAGAGAAAAGGTTAGGGAGACCTCCCAAGTTCGGTAAGATTACTCCCCCTTTATCACCCGGTGTTGATGACAATACACCTAAGGAAGAAGGAGGGAAAGGATCTATAGATCTATGGATCCCCATAGCTTCCTTAACCCCCTTACAGTCCACTTTTGGACTCCCACAGACAAGAGCTCTATTTGTTGATGACCTTACCTCCATTCCCATAGATGAGATTCCTCCTTCCGATTATTATTTTAGTAGAAAAAGGAAGGTCATCCTGAAACAAGAGATGCATAAGAAGGAGGGTAATATGGTTAAAAAAAGGATGGGAATATGGTTAAAAAACATAAAGTCTAGATAGACGGACAAAATTTGGAGGAAGAGGATTTCGCTACAGAGATAGCAGGTTCCATGGGAGCCATGGCAACAACAAAATTTTTTACCGTGGGAAAAATGAGAACCAGGATAAAGAAGAGTGATAAGATCATAGCACAATTACAAGAGCAGTTAAAAAATGTCGAGGAAAACATTAGAGAAGAAATGAGTAAAATCTTGGAGTAGACAAGGGTTGTCGAAAGGTTAGAGGTTCAATTACTCAAGACGAGCCTGGATGAAATGAGCCAAAAATGCAATCAAGTCAGCTACAAATTACTCAGCAAAAGGAGCATGTAGAATAGTTACAGGATAGATTAATATTGATGGAAGGTCAAATTATAGATTTAAAATCTTTTCAGGCCCAGTCACTGGAAGTACATTCAAAAATAGAAGTTGGACAACAGAAATTAATTTCCAAGATAGAGATTGTTCATAATTACTTTCAAGAAGTAGATAATGCCTTTGATAATATTATCCCTAGGGAAAAAGAAGCCAAAGTAGTGAGGATTACTCTCCAAAAGGCAATTATATATTCGACAGGTGAGGATGTATCCAAAACTATGAAAGTATCAGCCACAGAGAAAATCAGAGGCGACATCATGCTCAAACTATGGGAAACCAACATAACTGAAAGTAAAAGAATAGTCAAAGAAATCAGAGATGACTGTGAAGAAGTTTTTTTATCTTCTATACAAAGGGTCGTTAAATATTGGAAAAGGCAATTGTACAAGACTTCAAGGACATATCAATATTGAAAGACATCAATTAAATTTTAGGGAAAATTTGAGTGAAATCCAAATGGAAATTTCACAACTAAGAAAAATCGATGTCACCCTAATAAAAAGGTTGTTAGTTGAGCCTAACTTAAAGCTGCAGTCAATCAAGTTTGCAGATAAAGGAGTTGATGACCGTCTTTCCAAGATTCAGAGAAAGGTTTATCTGTTCGAGGCAAGAGATCTTCCAGAACCCCCCAGAAATTTTACACAGTTCCTGGAGAGATGCATTAAATGTATTGAATCAAAGGAAGGAGAGTCATCAACAAAGTAAAAGTATTATTTGGAAGAGCTTTACTTCCAATAAAATGGAAAAATGGAGAAGATCATGAAAACGATTTTGGATCTATTTTTTAACAAATAGTTAGTCTCTAAGAATTAGGAAATCACCAACCGTCCTAAGATTGGTGGTTTTGTATAAATGCAATTTTTCAAGACTAAGAAAGGGATTTTCTCTGAAGGAGATTGTAAAGAGAAAATTTCATTTTGCCAGAATTAATACCATATAGATTGAAGATTCTAGATCTTGTCAAGCCTGAGTTATGTGTTTCTATGTCATTTCATCTTTTATTTCACACCTTCATTAAATGTTTTCATGAGGTAACTTCTATTGTGGTGATTAAACTTTTAGATTATCTAACCGTTTGTAGTTTTTCCTCTGTATCAACTGTTAGCGGATATAAGACCTATGAACGTTTTAGAACTCTGAAATTATATACTTCTTCGAAGTTATCGCCCTTCCTTCTTCTATTTGTATAAAATGAGATTCCTCTTAAATTGATGCCTCATTTTTGTTATACAACTACATGTTTCCTTTTCTTTCTTCATTCCATGCACTGTCTCTTTTAAAATTGACTTAGATACTAGAAAAGGCCTTCATTTCTATTATACTATTGATTCATAAATTGGAAGTTTTGTTCTTATTAATTCAAACCATAAATCTGCAACACTTAAAAAACATTTTTTCCTTTTTTTGACTTAAAAGAAAGGAAACCCTTTGCTTTCATGACTATTCCAGTTACCAGACAACCTAATATAGAACCCGGTCTATCAGATCAGACTAGCATTGCGTTAAACCTATTCAATACCATCTTACAAACAATAAATACACGGGTAGAACGTGAACATTCATCGGTTGCAATTGAATGGGATATTAGCATTCAAGTACAATGGGAAGCTAGACAGAGACAGTTAAGGAACCAACTGTGATCTCGGTTTCCTTTAAACTAATATTTTTACCCATTAATCATCTCTACCTTTCGGATGCCTTGACGGTATACTTTAGAGCCTTAAAGTATAAACTCAGGAACACCCGACGACTTGAAGTTATTTCACTTATTCTATATTGCTTCTTCTGAAACCTACAAAAAATTGTGCACACAAGACTACAAGAAAAATTAGTTATACTGATAACTAACTAATCAACTTGATCAAATGTAGAAAGATTCATTGCGATTAATATTCTAAACATGTAAGCATTCAAAAATGATGAATCACATATAACAACCACTATATATTGAAGGAATGCGCATCCCATATGCAACGACCTAAATAAGATCCCCTTGGTTTTGAGAATAATTTATTGGAGCCATCTGATCTTGGAGAAAACCTCCCTCGATCTGAATGAGCAACAACGAAGTCAACATTGACTATGTTGTTTCTCCATTGGATCGAGAGAGGTTTTATCCAAGAATAAATGGCTCCAATAATTTTTTATCTACTGAACAAGGCCAACCACGTGAAGGTGGAAGCTCCTATGGGCCCTCACCCCCCTCACATCACTCTCAATTCCCCAATACCCAATCTATATTCTAATAAAAAATGTGCATTAAAAATATTCAAAATTGATAAAAAATGATTGTAAAGCTATAAATGAGGCTCATCATTCAAAGGCATATTTCATAAAAAAGAGTTTTTATAAATGCAATTTATCATCCAAAATATATTCCAAATATACTAGCTATATAATATACATCGATCTGTCTTATAAAATTATTATATATCATAAATTTATTTTAGTCTTCTTTAGTTTTCTAGTCCAATTCTTAAGTAATTCATCAACCTTCATGTCTTCATTTTCTAGGGGATCTTCAATAGTTGATGTTGCTTCAGTCTTCTCACGTCGAGTATGCCTAGTATCATACCCAGGATCTGGAGGTTTCTTTGAGGGGCCATTGCCTACAAAAAATATATATATTAAATTTATATGGCCAATTTTTAAATATCATTGAAGTATTAATTGATATTAAAAGAAACCTCTACAATGTAATTATTTACATGGTCCACTAGTGGGCATTGTTGGAATGGATTCCCTGTACTCCTGATCTTCAGGCCGAGGAGGCTCAACTATGATATTCTCTGACACTAAAATGACAAAATGTATAAGGGAAAAACTGTAAATGTATAAGTAATAAAAATTAGAAGTACACAATTGATAAGTACAAAATTATTAAGTATATGATTAATATAAATTCATTTTACTAGTGTGGGCCTCAGTCATAGGAACATCGTCAGGCTGCACCCCACTAGGATGGGGTTGTTCGGGAGAACCATGATATTCTGGCCGCGCTGCACTATCAACACATTGTTGTCCAGTACTAATGGTTTTGTTGATAACGTTGCTCCCCTAATTAAAACAAAGTAAGACATTAATGTTATGGGCGATATCAAACATTTATGTATTTTATAAGTAAAAAAATGTTAATATGGGATGATTTTTATTTACCTTATCCCACAAACTAGATCTTGGGGTGATCTGGATGGATCTAGGGAACATCACATAAGTTTTAGAAGTGTCCCAGGACGCTCAGAATGGCTTCAACAAACAACAAAAGGGAAACAATTAAAATTTCCCAAAACTCAATTAAAATGGCATGATCGCGAAGAGCACGTCGCAATATTTCTAACAGTGCAAATGTCTCTTCAAACAGAGTTACAGATCAAAAGATATAGGTAGTCAAAGTTTTGGTCAACCTAGCCCAGTTAGCAGGCATGAGTCATCATCCGTACTGCTGACGTTAGCATCAGCACAGATGAAATTAGCATTCGTACAACCTACGTGGAAAGCGTAGAGGGTGACACATGTCATGATGATGTCAACATGCCATGTGGCAAAACCAAAGGCTACCATGTGTCACTTAGATTTGGACTTTTTAGGGCACCACATGGATGAGTAAAAAATGTGCCACATGTCACCCCTAGGTGATGCCACATGGCACCACCTAGAAGGTTCCACGTGTCCTAAGGTGATGTCAGCTTGCATGGGTGGTCAAATAATAAGATTCCATGTGGCCCAATAGGAGGGCACCACGTGGCACCCCCGAAATGCAGAAGGAGGCTCAACAACCGAATAATTAAAAAATATATATATAAATGGAACTCCACCAAATTTGGCAGCAGTTTCGCCATCTATGGCATATTCCACCGCCTACCAGATTTAGCAGTCCTCTAAACCGCCTCCATCGAAAATAGCATTGTTCATCAAATTTGATAATCGTTCCACCATTCTAGTGGCTGCTAGCTAAATATAGCAGAGCACGCCACAATTGGTTATAACAATGTGCTAAAAAGGGGAGGCCCATGGGATTCAACCCTGGGAACTCCACCTAACCACCTCCCTAATTAGCACCCACTAACCACTACACCAACCACTTCATTTATTCATAAATACACGCTAACCACTACACCAACCACTTCATTTATACGTAACTACGCGCAAACATTATATAAAGGAGGTTGGCCAGATTTCAACAGAGAAAGAGCACGAGAGGCAGACCAAGCGTGTCCGTACAGTATGAATCTGTATGGCCTTTTGCACAATTTTTGAGGCTGGGCATGGATTTCGAGATTTGTCCAGTGATTTATTGTAGGAGCAGTGCCATGCAAACTGAGGCAAGGGTGCCTCTTGGGCCAAAAGGTGTCTGACTCGGATCAAGGCATGGAGACAATCAGTTTTAGGTAAAATGATGGCATGAACACAATGGTGGTGTTAGTTTTTTGATCTGAGCAAAGATTATGTAGCTTAACTCCGGAATGAGTCATTTATTACAGAGGGAGTGGCACGGTAACCGAGGTAGAGGTGTCTCTTGGGCCTGAAAGTGTCCGACTCAGATGGAGACGATTTGACAGTCGTTTTTAGGTAATTCAACGATGTGAATCTAATGAAGAGGTTTGTTTTTGCAGTAGAGATTTAGATCAACAAGCTACATTATGGAGAAGCCAATGTAAGCATGCTTTTCATTATGTTTTTTTTTCATTAAATGTTGCAGCATGACATGCATGCTACATGTATGAAGGAGCACACAGAGGTTGTAGTAAGAAAGAAAGATCATCTTATTCCTTCTATCCATTCTTTTCTTCTCTTCTTTCACATCAAATCAATCAGTTATATGTGACAAAGAATTTGTGGCACTTGCATGATGAGTGGCCAATGAAGCAGTTCTAAATCTCGAGGTTTCAAGATCTTTGTATGGGATGCATATTTATGCTTGGAACTGAACAAAATATCTAAGGCATTTGATGGCTCCATGTTGATGGGGATCATCTTTTATTCTTTTTTTTTTATGTATTGAGTATGTGGGAATGATGTCCATGTCAACATCATGGATGCCTCATGAGTATGAGAACTTGTGAAGCTATATATATTCCTGATCACATTCCGATCTCTTGTTTTCGTCGCTGAGAAGGGACTTTGGAATTACAACTTGTAAAGGAGAGACATCATTACAACAAGGAGAATAAAGAGGTTAGGATTTGGAGCATGACCTGGAGAGGTAGCCCACATCGGGTGAACTTTGTTATCAAGGGAAGTGCCATATCCATTATGTGTATTATTTTCTTATGTTGTTTTTCCATGAATTTACGCACATAGGATGTTAAATGCAAGAATGACATATCACACATAAGGACAACTAAAGAGGTTTCATTCACTTCAAATTAAAGAGCATAAGACTTCAAATTTACCTTTAATTGCACATCGCTCAAGTAAAATGATCTATAACTGACCCTTTTGAAGGAGTGACAGAAACAACCAATTATTGGAAACTTATCACCCCTGGGTTTGGATCATGGATGGGGTTCCTCGGGAGCACCATGATATTCTCGTTGTGCTGCGCTATCAACACACTGTTGTCCAGTACTAATGTTTTTGTTGATAGTGTTGCTCCCATAATTAAAACAAAGTAAGACATTAAAGTTATGGACGATATCAAACATTTATGTATTTTATAAGTAATGAAATGTTAATATGGGTTAATTTTTATTTACCTTATCCCACAAACTGGATCTTGGGGTCTACCCCATGTTTTTCCTGTGATCAATGAAAACTTTATAGCCGTAATTGTAACCAATTTGGAGGTCTTCTTCTATGGTTTCAATTCCAAATTCATCACCCTGCATTGCATAAGATTATGTATTTTTAACGTTATTGGGTGGAATTACTTGAAAGTTGTAAGGAGATACAAATAATATTGTTAAGATGTTTGGTAACTTACGATTCGTGACTGTAACCTTGAGTAGCCATCTTGGCCTAGCCTGTGCTGGCCATGTTTGGAAATCCTTGCTCTGGTTGCCTTCGAAGTGTCAGGAAACCTATCATCAAATGTTTCAACTATGTTATATACTACACTTTTATTTATATCTAAAGATAATTAAGGGTATTGAAATCAAAATATTGTAATTTACCTTGGCGTACAAGTTATTTGTTCTCCTGTTTTTCTTAATTTCTTTTATTTTGCATCATCAACGAGTTCCTTCCACTCCCTCTCTAGAATCGATGGAGGGTGCTCATACCTAGGTTTGACTACCAAGTTTCGTCTATACACATCCCTCATATATTTTAAATATTCCCTCGTTGCAGAGGCAACCACTTTTTTATTGAAGGTATCTACTCCAAAGAGGCCTTCAAGATAATCCAAAAGTTTGTTTTTGAGGTTGGAATTCTGGAAATCCGACCTCATGCGTACCGTTTCTCCAAAAATTAATAAGGTACTACTCTCTATGTGCCTATAAAAATGGTCATTTCCTACACGCAAAAATATATGATCATTAATTTAAAAATAATAATCTCGATGATTTATGTTTGAGATGGACAACATGAAACAATCAAAATATCAAAAACTACCTGGGAGTCTTATTTATTTTAATGGAATTCCATTATCAATGACCAAAAATGTGCATGGAAGGGTGCCCGTGTTGGTCACACATTTAGCTCCAGGAAATGCACCCATATCAACCACATCATCATCCTCATATTTTCAACCACCTCTACTAGAGCTTGGTCGTTGTGTGGATGTCTGGCGGTGCGTGTCATGGATTCTATGTAAAGGTGTGGAAGATAACAAAGTAAACCATCTAGCAGCTATATGATGACCCATGTCAAGACTCTGTGGCATATCTGTAGCACCACTACTACCAACACCGAGTTGAATGGGATCCAAATATCTCTATATAAGAAACAAAATGTTTTTTCGTTATATAATGTAAAAGTTAAAAAAAAACTATCATAATTGAACTTATCAGTACATAAAAAAAAAACCACTCTAAATTATGGTTATTACTTGATATGTCCTAAGTTGTATCATAACCAGATTGATCCTTTCTGTGACGTCTGGAGTTTGATCCACATGGTCTAACAAGCGAGCAAGTTCCTTATTTGCTTTAATGATATTCTCTTTAATAATTACCATTGGATCATGGGATGAATACAATTCCTCCTTGTCGGGGGAATCATGATCATCATGGCCTGCAGACTACATATTTCAATAAAATCAATGTTATTTCAGTTATATAAACATATGAAATAACTAATCATCACACAAATAAAATTATATAAACAAATAATAAAATTCACGTAGAATCAAAGTCGAATTTATTAATTGTTTACATGTTCTGCAGTTGCCCCTTTTCCAGGATCATCCTACCACATTATAATATAATTAGAACCCTGAAACATTTAAAAATTTGTTAACGATAAAAAAAAACTGACTGTCACACAAATAAAATTATATAAATAAATAATAAAATTTTCATTAAGTGTAAATCAAAATTGTTAATCGTTTACATGTTCTGCGGCTGACACTTTTCCACGATCAAACTCCCACATTATTATAAAATTGGGACCATAAAATATTTCAGACATTGTTAAAGATACAAAAAATATAATGCAAGAAGTATAGGTTGCTTAAAGAGGTGTTGCATAAGTAATTGAACACTATTAGTCTATGTTTCTATTTGATTCAAAAGGTAATCTGCTAATAACTCTTCCTTGGGAACTATATTTTGTATCATGCACACAACTACCCAATTCCCTTCCCATCCCTCATATATACAATTTAGTTTTTTTTTTTTTTTTTGTTTCGGGTCATGTGTTGTTTATAAACCCTACGATATTACTAGAAACTTTAGGCCTTCCATCAATATAGATAGTGGCTTCCTTATTTTTATCGTTGTTTATTAGTTGTGTATAATTTGTGGCGAGTGCATATCTTTGCATACTTCACATGTACTGGACCACCCACATCCAATCATTATAATCTTAACACGGTTCGACATAGTCCATCAATCCAGTTATTGTATTGTATTTTATAATTATTCCATCCATGGAAAATATCCCCATCCCATGCAGGGAGGATGGTGCAATGCGATACGTCCTTTTGTTGAAAATGAAGTCAGTGTCTAACGAATGAAGTTACTTAGGTACCCATTATTTCACCATATGCTTATATATGAGTGGCACATCTATGCCTCCTATGCTTTCATCATCATATGAGCATGATCCTCCTTCGGCAAGAAAAAATTTCATGTGTCTACAGAATTTTCTTCTGACCTTTTCACCTCTAGTGGTTCTTGTATGCGTATCATATGATATACTATATACAATCACATTTCCCTCTATTTGTCTTGATCTTCTCTTACTCAAGGAAGAAATATCTGACACGCACATGTTTGGTTGTACCTTCAGTCAATCGAATTAGATTTATAGTTAGCTAGGATTGTAAGAATATAGTGAGCTATCTAAAATGATAAAATGAAATCATCACCTCTCCTAATTGACTTAACCACATTGAAACTTTGTTAAGTGATTAAACAAGTTTTTTTTTTCTATCAAAGGTCCTCTATTTGAAAATTAGTTTTATGCTAATTTTGAGTGACAAAAATTCGGTTAAAAATCCCCTAAGTGGGAGTGTAAGAGTCCAAGTGAAAGTAATGGGTGATTTTGATGTCATAGATACGCCCCTCATAGTGTGATAACTTACTGAAGTGATTCTATAAGAAGTATTTATTGGACACAATGGTATGATATTGTCATTGATGTCAAATAGGGAGAAAAATAACGTTAACCTGAAGCTCATAAGGGATAACTCATTGAAAAAGTGTTATTGGGTTCGAATTCCCAACAGATCAACTAGAGAACACCCTCAGAATTGTGAGGAAACTCTATTACAGTTGGGAGATATGAAAATCGGTGATCACTGACCAAAGACACAGATCAACGATCTTGGTTCAATTGGAATCCAAGTATAAATCCAAAGAGGTTAGGAGGAATTATGTTCGTTGATGAAGTTTTCAGGAAAGTCCAGGATCATCAGATTGAGATGAAGCAAGAGGCTAGGAGAAATTAAATCCCAACCATCAGATCGGGATAAACAATCCTCAACCATAGATCACATTCAACTCCAACAAAAAGAAGCTAAGAATAGATAAGTAAGATAAAAGATCCATCGATCTAACAAAATAATAGATTGTTATCTTCGAAGGATGAATTCATAAGAAATCCACAGCAGCCATCAGATATGGGAGTGGTAGAGGAAGACCATCGGATCAACATCCGATTAGTTCAAGACCGTCAGATCTCAGTGAAGGAAGATCGATGGTGGGGATCCATTGTGGGATTCAAAAGACAAGTTAACTTCTGCACAAGTTTCAATTCTGTAATCCACACAGACCGTCGATCATCACCTACAAATAGATCAACGCTTGGCATCAATCCCACTACCAACGAGCAGTTTCCATTGCGGAACCCGACAACATTTTAAACATCGTGCTATTTGGGAATTTTCAATCATCCCTAATCGTAAATCCCCATGCCATTTTCAAGTACGACCGTTAGATCTAGGAGGAGGAAATGTGACACATCAAAAGATACACGTCAGCAAGACCATGTCAACAAGGACATGTGGTGCAATAAGATGGTCACAAGTGTCAAGGTCCAGTTGGAATTTTAGGTATACATAAGTCACAAATCTAAGTGACACGTGGTAGCCACTCAGCTAGTTCCAAGTCATCAATGATGTCAACAAGTTACGTCACTCCGGGAGTATGTACTTTGGGGGAAACCACCATATACCACTAGCAGCTGCCCGAAGCATCAAAGTGCGAAGTCACAAACTAACACTGGTTGTTGATATAAGATCCTCCAGGATGAATAATGAATGTTAGATCAAATGCAGTGGAAGGATAGTGTAAGTTATACTAAACAACTGAAAGTAAGAGGTCACCACAGTTGTATGAATTATTCGGTAGGTAACCACTCTAGAGGGATTGAACTATCTCAGAGTTCTAGTAACCCAGAGTCCCGGAGTGCTGAAGCTCTGAATTAATATATGACCATCTGTTGAGAAGGAAGTTTCACGGTCGAGGTCCTAAAAGTGCTAATAGAAAAAATGCTTGGAATGGTTAATCCCATGGTCCTATCTCCTGGACATGTGGAGGTTATCAAGGAGAAAGTGATAATAAGCACTTCGACGGAATTTTCTCCGGAAGAGTTGAATGACTGGAAAGACCAAAGTACTAAAGCACCAAAGTCCCAAAGTGAACAAGAACCATCCACTCAATTGCATATCAAGTCCTGACCATCAAGTTTTTTGAAACCTATAGAAAATCCAAGATCGTCCATATAAAGAAAGATCAAATATTGACCATCTGATCTACTTCGATGAAATGTACTCCGAAAGGTTGAAATATTGCATAGGTTGGAAGTCATGAAGAATAAAGTCTCAAAGTAAATGAGAACCATCCACTTGAATTTAGATTAATTTATGGTCATCAATTTGTTTGAAACCTCTGGATAATCCAGGATCATCCATCTAACGGAAGAGCGAATATTGACCATCCGATCTACTTCGGTGAAATACACTCCAGAAGGTTAAATGATTACAGAGGCTGGAAGTCGTGAAGGATGAATTTCTGAAGTAATGATAGTTTTTCATCTCATCGTGCTATTAAAATGTGACCGTTGATATCGACAAGATATCAAGCACTCGTTTGGTGTAGCGCCTGGTCACCACGTGTGGTCGTATGGAATAAAGGTCCCAAATATTTTTCTGTGCGAAATTTTACATAGAGTAATAATTTTACCCCAGTCAAGAAGGGATGTTGAACTAGATAGGATCTGGACTCTGTCCTAATTTATCCAACACTTTTAATGGATTGTGATGTTGATAAGAAATCTTAGATATATTCAAACAAACATTGAATAATTAAATAAAGAGGCTTGGGATCGAGTTAAAATAAATCGATCCATATCTATGATCGATTTATGAAAATAACTCTCACTAAATTAAAAATCCTTCAAAATAATGTTTGAATAATAATAGATATTATTGTTAATTTAAAATGAAGAGGTGCGATGGTCCAAACTAAGGGACACAATGGTTCATATCTCACACCAGTTGAAATATTATATAAATGATAAAGAATGGTGAGCAAAAAGTGTCTCTATAGTCCAAATCAGAAGATCAAAACATAAGCAGAGTCAAATAAGAAGAATTGATGATTCTTATGAAGTGAGGGTGGAAGGGAGGAGCACGGAAGGATTCATATCCTTTACTAAGTAAGTGTAATTTAAAGGAGTCGGTTCTTCCTGGGGTTGGTGCCCTAAAGACAAGGGAGTTGGTGCTTCCTAGGGTTGGTGCCCTAAATATAAGGGAGTTGGTGCTTCCTAGGGTTGGTGCCCTAAAAAACAAGGGAGTTGGTGCTTCCTAGGGATGGTTCCCTGAAGAAGGGGATTTATGTCTCCTTGAGTTGGTTCTGTAAAAAGGATTGGTGTCCTTCACCATTGTTCATAAAATACTTGTAATTCCTATTAATTATATTTATATAATTGATTTACAAACAAGTCCATTGTTGATCTATTGTGGTAATTAACAAAATATAAAAGTAACTGCTAATTATTGAAAAAGGGTAATACCGATTCACCCCCCCCCTCTCAGTATTCCAACAATTGGTATCGGAATGGGTGCCTTCAACACAATCTAACAACTGGAAGGTGGATCCTAAAGATGGATCGATAAGAGGCAATTTCTAACAACAAAGAACCATTGTTCAATGGAGGTGTCTATGCTCTATGGAAAATAAGAATGAAAAAATTCATGTTGGCTCTTGGTTTTGATATCTGGAAATTTGTTGTAGATGGTTACACTGTGCCAACTACTCCACCCAAAGATGTTGTAGGAAATAAAATCTGCAATGACAACTCAAGAGTAGTTAATGAAATTCTAGGAGGATTGACAAATTCTATATGTGTGAAGGTTATGCATTGTAAGTCAGCTAAATAAATTTGGGACAAATTAGAGGTTGTATATGAAGGAGGTAGAAAAGGCAGGTAAGCCAAGCTACATCCCTATAGAAATCAGTTTGAAAATCTGAAAATGAAAAAAGAAGAGAACATTGTTGAATACTTTCATAGGGTAGATGAAGTGGCTAATTCAATCAGAGCATCAGGAGAAGAAATTTCAAATAAACCTATTGTGAAAAATACACTAAGTTCATTACCTATGAGATATGATGCCAATATTTCTACAATTGAAGATAGGCCATAACTTAACCAACTCATAGTTGACCAGCTTCATGGAATTTTTATAGCATATGAAATGAGAACATGGAATGAAAAACCATGAAAAAGAGAAATAGTCTTTAAAGAATATAAAACAAATATGGGGTAGGAGAAAAAGACCAATGACGATTTATCAGATATATCTGATGAAGAAATTTTCAACTTCATAAAGAAACTCAAGAAAGGGACTAGAAATACAAAGGAAAGATTCCTCTAATATGTTTCAACTATGCAAAAATTGAACACTTTGCCAACAAATGTCCCCATCCTAAGAAAGAGGAAAGTGATGATGAAAGAACCTTCAAATATTAGAAGAAAATAAAAAATAATGATAAAAAGAAGTTCTACAAGAAAAATAAACATTCTTTACCCAAGAAGACAGTAATTCATCAGAGGAAAATGAACAAGAGGAGCCAGAGTTTCTATTTATGGGAATAAAAACCCAAGATGATAGTCATTCAGAAGATGAAGAAGAAGTGAACTTCAAAGAATAATTCCTTCGTGCAATTGAAGAGTTGATAAAAACTAAAAAAACAAAACAGGTTACTAAGGGAAGAGCTTCTAGAGATTGAAGAAGCTACTAAATCAAGAGAGATCGAAGTTTCCAAAATCATTAGTGAGTCAGAACAATTTATTATTAAGTTAAAATCTCAACTCCAAGTGACTCAAAGAAAAGAAGAAATATTGAATAAATAAATCAGTGAAAAACAACAATGTGTAAGATATTGGAGAATGAAATAGTTCAACTAAAAGGGAAACTAGAAAAAGAAGATATTAAGTCTAAATTTGAAAACAACTCAAAAATATTGAATAACATTCTTAGCGGTCAGAGATCATCAAATTATAGGACAAGACTAGGATATGATCACTCTACAAAACAAGAAGAAGAGAAAATCAACTATGCATATGTTCTTAAGAAACCCATAAATAGAAAACAAAACAAAACAAGAACAATACCATTTGAAACTATCCCAAATAAACATAAATCTGCACCTTCTACTAATGAAAAATACAACGAAAAAAATAGAATCATCCGAAGGAATCCCTCCAACAAAAATCAATATATCTTCCTAGGTTATTGCTATTCCTACAAAAATTTTGGACATAAAGCTATACATTGTAAAGCTTATACAGAGTTCAATCCAATTAATGCTCAAAGATATGGAAATAATAAATATAGTGAAAAAAGAATAAACTATAACTCCTTCTCTCCCTTACAAGACTACAATGTTGAATGTTACAAATTCAACAACTATGGTCATAAAGCTAGTGAATGTAGATTGCCAAAATATTATAAAAGGATAAATATTCCCAATAATCAAAAAGTATGGAAGAAAAAGAAAACATGGTGCAATGTAGACTTATATGCAAGAAATCAAGGATGTTAGTGGTATATAGACAATGGATGTTCCAAACACATGACTGGAGATCAAAGTAAATTTCTCAAGATAAATAAGAAAGGAAAAGGAAAAGTAACTTTTGGAGATAACATGTCAGCCAAGGTACTGGGAAAAGGCACTGTTAGTTTAGGAAATAACAAAACCAAAGCAGAAGATGTACTTTTGGTATAAAATCTCAAACCTAATATCCTAATTGTAAGTCAGACATGTGATCAGGTTCACATACTTACTTTTGATTTTCAGAAATGTGAGATAAAAAAACAGGACACTGGAAAGCTAGTGGCAGTTGCACCAAGAACATCTAGAAATGTGTACATCTTTAATATAGATGAAGAAGAAAAATGTTTTTTAAGCCAAGTAGATGAAATATGGATATGTAATAGAAGGTTGGGACATTTGAGCTTTGAAAACTTGATCAAAGATAATGAGAAAAAGGCAGTTAGGGACCTGCCAAAAGTGATTAAGCCTTCAGATTTTATTTGTAAACATTGTCAAATAGGAAAGAAAACGAGAGTTAGGTTCAAAACAAATGAGAATTCCACAAAAAAACCATTAGAGATTAATCACACGAATCTATGTGGACCAACTAGAAACAAAAGTACTTATGGTGAACAATATTTTATGTTGATTGTTGATGATTACACAAGATTGACCTGGGTATTCTTTCTAAAAGAAAAATCAGAAGCCTTTGAGAAATTTCAAATATACGAATCCCTTGTAGAAAATGAAACAAATCTCAAAATTAAATGTTTGAGATCAGACAATGGATGAGAATTCACCTCTAAATATTTCATTCAATTCTGTGAAAATCATTGTATCAAAAGACAATTTTCATCTCCCAGGACTCCTCAGCAGAATGGAGTGGTAGAAAGGAAAAACAAAACAGTTCAAGAAGTTGCAAGAACCATGCTAAATGAAGCCAAGGTTCCAGACAAATTTTGGAGAGATGCAATCTACACAGCAATCCACATACTTAAAATAGCTCAGTTGAGACCCAACCATGACAAAATCCCTTATGCACTATGGTTTGGAAGGCCAGCATCTGTAAAACACTTTATAACTTTTGGAAGTAAATGTTACATAAAGAATGATGAAGATAACCTAGGGAAGTTTGATCCAAGATCTGATGAAGGAATATTCTCAGGATATTCATCTAATAAGAAATCATATAGATGTTATAATCTTATACTACTAAAGATAGTGGAAAGTGCCAATGTAAAGATAAATGATCTAAAAAAGAGCATATCCTAAGGCATTGATAAAAAATCTCAACAAGAAGATGACGATGTAAAATATCAACAGGAAGATGATGATATAGAATCTCAGCAAGAAGGTGATAATAATGAAACATGGGAAAATGAACCACATACTGATAAAGAAGTCAATGAAGAAACACCCTTGCAAATAGCTCCATAAAAAAGAGTTCAAAATAATCATCTTGAAGGCTAGATTATTGGAGATAAAAGTGCAGTAGTGGAAACAAGAAGGAAACTCGCTTTTGAATGAGAACAACCAATGTTATCCATAATAGAACCTAATTCAATTAAAGAATCTATCAAAAGTAAATAATGGATAAAAACAATGAATGAAGAACTAGACCAAATAGATAAGAATTAGACTTGAGAACTAGTTCCAAGAACTAAGGACAAGAATGTGATAGGAACCAAGTGGATCTTCAAGAACAAACTAAATGAAAATGGGGAGATTATAAAGAACAAAGGAAGATTAGTTTTCAAAGGATATTCCCAAGTAGAAGGTATTTATTTTGAAGAGACGTTTGCTTCAGTATCAAGACTTGAGGCCATCAAAATGTTCCTGGCATTTGCATGCTTTAGAAATTTCAAAATCTATCAGATGGATGTCAAATCAGCATTCCTTAATGGAACACTAGAAGAAGAAGTTAATGTTGACCAACCAAAATAATTCATGTTAACGGAAAATCAGGACTATGTGTGCAAGCTAAAAGAGGCTATTTATGGTCTTAAACAAGCCCCCAGAGCATGGTTCTCAAGTCTTGATCAATACTTGGAAAAACAAGGATATAAGAGAGGGACTACATATAGCAACTTATACATCAAAATTGAGGATCAAAACATGATTGTTGTGGTGGTATATGTAGATGACATCATATTTGGAATTAATATTACTACACTAAGTATAAACTTTGCAACCAAATGCAAGAAGAATTTGAAATGTCTATGTTGGGAGAACTGTCTTTTTTCTTAGGTTTACAAGTAAAACAAACAGAAAATGGAATATTTGTTTCCCAAGCCAAATATGTCAAAGAAATGCTAAACAAATTCCAAATAGAGGACACTAAACCTATGAGTACTCCCATGGTCACTGGATGTAAACTAAGACTAGAATATGATTCACCAAAAATGGACCAAATGATGTACATATAAATGATTGGAAGTTTTCTCCAATCAACATCAACAAGACCTGATATCATACAGGTTGTAGGACTCATGGGGAGATTGCAATCTGCACCTAAATAAACTCACTTAAAAGAAGTAAAGAGAATATTCATATATCTTAAAGGAACCTTAGAACTTGGATTATGGTATCCAAAATATAAAGAATTCAATCTAACTATATACACTAATGCAGATTGGGATGGTAGTATAGATGATATGTAAAGAACCAGTGGAGGAGCATTTTTTCTAGGAAAATGTATAGTAGCATGGATAAGTAAGAAGAAAACATACACATCACTATCTATAACAGAGGCATAAAACATTGCTACCGCATCCTGCTGCACACAAGTTCTTTGGATGAAGCAAACATTAGAATATTTACAAATAAGATATGATAATCTCATTACTATTAATTGTGATAACACTAGTTCCATAAGAATATCTAAAAATCCCGTAATGCATTCTAAAACCAAACACATCCTAATTAAATACCATTTTCTAAGAGACCAGGTTACCCAAAAAATAGTTAAAATAGTGTATGTAGACATCAAAGAACAAATTGTAGAAATTTTCACAAAACCTTTTCCCAGGAGCAATTTTGAAAATATTCGACAAAAATTGGTAGTAATTCAAAAACCTCATTAAAAACCATAAAATTGTATCAGAAGGGGCACATGGTCAGGGGGATCATTTCCAAATGGGGAGAGAAAAAAGATCCCCTCTGCCATTGTTGTCAAAGGGGGAGGAAATTGATAAGAGCATAAATTTCAAAACAAAAAAGGTTTCCATCAATGCCAAAGGGGGAGAATGTTGGACATGATGGTATGATATTGTCATTGATGTCAAATAGGGAGAAAACGAATGTTAACCCAAAGCTCAGAAGGGAGAACACATTGCAAAAGTGCTTTTGGGATCGAATTCCCAACAAATCAACTAGAGAAAGCCCTCAGAACTGTGAGGAAACTCTATTACAGTTGGGAGATATGATAATCGACGATTACTGACCAAAGGCACATATCAACGATCTTGGTTCAGTTGGAATCCAAGTATGAATCCAAAGCGGTTAGGAGGAATTATGTTCATTGATGAATTTTTCGGGACAGTCCAATAGTGTTAGATTGAGATGAATCCAGAAGATGGGAGAAATTAAATCCCAACCATCAGATCGGGATAAACAATCCTTAACTGTAGATCGCAGTCAAATATGGAATTAACCACTCTGGAAAAAAGAAGCTAAGAAAAGATAAGTAATCTACAGGAGACATCGATCTAAAAAAATAATAGATCGTGACCATCGAAGGATGAATTCAACAAAAAGACACAATAGTCGTCATATATGGGAGTGGCAGAGGTTGACCGTCAGATCAACATTCGATTAATTCATGACCGTCATATCTTAGTGAAGTCATATTGACGGTGGGGAGCCATTACGGGATTCAAAGGATGAGTTAACGCCCACAAAAGTTTCAGTTATGCAATCCACAAAGATCGTCGATATTTACCTACAAATAGATCAACGGTTGGCATCAATCCCACTACCAACGAGAAGTTTCCATTGCGGAACTCGATGATGTTTTTAAACATAGTGCTAATTGGGACTCCACAATCATCCCTGATCGTATATCCCAACATTGGTTTCAAGTAAGACCGTTAGATCCACGAGGAGGACATGTGACTCATCAGGAGATCTACGTTAGTAAGGACACATGGTGCAATCAGATGGTGACAAGTGTCAAGGTCCAGTTGGAATTTTAGGTAAATATAAGTCACAAATCTAAGTGACATGTGGAAGCCACTCGAATAGTGCCAAGTCATCACTGATGTCAGCAATTTACGTCACTCTAAGAGTATGTCCTTCAGGGGAAACCACCGTCTACCACCATCAGCTGCTCGAAGCACCGAAGTGTGAAGTCACAAACTAATGTTGGTCGTTGATCTAAGATCCTCCATGATGAATCATGACCATTAGATCAAATGCAGTGGATAGTGTAAGTTATACTAAAACATTGATAGAAAGTGGTCACCAAAACTGTATGACTTATTCGGTAGGTAACCACTCCGGAGGGATTGAACTACCTTAGAGTTATAGTAACCTAGAATCCTAGAGTGTCGAAGCTCCAAAGTAAGATTTGACCATTCGTCGAGAAGGAAGATTCACGGTCGAGATCCTAAAGGAGATAACAAAACAAACACTTGGAATGGTTAATCCCACGGTCCTAGCTCCTGGACATGTGGAGGTTATCAAGTAGAAATTTCTAATAAGCACTTCAGATGAATTTTCTTTGGAGGAGTTCAATGAATGCAAAGACTGGAGTCCCGAAGTGCCAAAGTCCCGAAGTGAATGAGAACCATCCACTCAACTCCATATGAAGTCTTGACTGTAAATTTTTTTGAAACCTATGGACAATTCAATATCGTCCATATAACAGAAGATCAAATATTGATCATCCAATCTACTTCTGCGAAATGTACTCCAAAAGGTTGAAATATTGCAGAAGTTGGAAGTCTTGAAGGATGAAGTCCTGAAGTAAACGAGAACCATACACTCAACTGCATATTAAGTCATGGTTGTCGATTTGTTTGAAACCTTTGGACAATCCAAGATTGTCCATCTAACAGAAGAATGAATATCAACCATCTGATCTAATTTGGATAAATGCACTCTAGAAGGTTGAATGATTGCAGAGGCTAGAAGTCACAAAGGATGAAGTTCTGAAGTAACGATAGTCGTCCATCTCATCGTGCTATCAAAATGTGACTATTGATCTTGACAAGTGATCAAGCACTCATTTGGTGTAGTTCCTGGTAACCACCTATGGTCGTATGGAATAGAGGCCCCAAAGAGTTTTTTGTGTGAAATTTTACACAGAGTAAGAATTTTACCCCAGTCAAGAAGGGACGTTGAACCATATAGGAGTTGAACTCTGTCTTGATTTATCCAATAGTTGCAATGGATTACAATGCTAATAAAAAATATTAGATCTATTCAAACAAACATTGAATAATTATATAAAGACGCATGGGATTGAGTTAAAATAAATCGATCCATATCTATGATCGATTACAAAAATCACTCTCACTAAATAAAAAATCCTTCAAGATAATGTTTGAATAATAATAGAGATTATTGTTAATTTAAAATGAAGAGGTGTGATGGTCCAAACTAAGGGATACAATGATTCATAGCTCACACCAGTTGAAAGATTATATAAATGAGAAAGAATGGTGAGAAGAAAGTGTCTATGTAGTCCAGATCAGAAGATCAAAATAGAAGCAGAGTCCAAGAAGAAGAATTGATGATTCTTATGAAGTGAGGGTGGAAGGGAGGAGCACAAAAGGATTTATATCCTTTACTAAGTAAGTGTAATTTAAGGGATTTCGTGATTCTTGGGGTTGGTGCCCTAAATACAAGGGAGTTGGTGCTTCCTAGGGTTGAAGCCTGTTGACGAGCAAATTTGACATGCCGTCAATTGGAAGAATAGATATGGTCCGGGGTTGTCTAAATAACCCAAGCCATTTGGTGTAACCTATTCTGACGGGTTTAATGGCTCCATTAGCCAACTAGTGTCCTAAAGATAGAAAAATAAAATAAACGAACTAAAGAAAAGATTCTAACAATCGACACAATAATTACACATATTTATCTAAGAATGTGAATATACAAATGATTATGAACAGTTTATATACAGTTTACGAGATTTGCATGAAATCTTGCGAAAATGATTGTTTGATAAAGTTTCTGAATCAAATATGAACAACACTTCTTTTTGGATTTTTTTTTAAGGATATTAAACGAATAAATACTAAATGAATACGATTGAAACAGTGACACAAAAATAGTCAAAGCTAATTAATGTAATCATTGTTTCATTCATAAACAATTTAACTAAATAACACACATAATAACCTGTCGCTAATCAATGAAACTGGTATTATCTTTCTGTGTTGTATGAGCTCATGCCTGTACTGTTGTTAAGGGAAACCTATAAAAGAACAATACTAGTGTTAGGACCACACAATGTACCTTTTTGCCCATACTTTTTGCCACTATTACACTCTTGATCACTCAGATTTAAACTCATATTATCACTTTATCCTATCTTTCCAAAGGTATATAACGCCTCTTCTCTTTACTATACGTTTAATCTGTTTTGCATATAATTTCACATCACTCTCGTACTTAACCATTGATTAGAAATGTATAAGTGTTGAAACAGTTCAAACTGCAAATTAGCATTTGAGGCCTGTTGCTGAAACAACAATCCACATAAGCTGTTACACAGTCCATGGTCGACGATGCTGAAACACAGAAGCTGTTACAAAGTCCATGGTCGACAATGCTGAAACACAGAAGCTGTTACACAGTTCATGATCAACGATGCTAAGGAAGCTATTATACAGTCCATGGTCATGATGTTGAAACACAGAGGAAGCTATTACACAGTCCATGACCGACGATGTTGAAACAAAGAAGATGCTACACAAGTCCATGGTCAACGATGCTGAAACACAAAGGAAGTCGTTACACAGTTCACGGTCAACAGAAACTCACACAGATTGACTACAACAGTTTCACCGTGAGACGAGCACCAACCATCGCTGCTGCTTGAGAAGTGTTGAAACAGTCAGAACGCAAATCCCGTGGCTGAAACATCCTGCGATTTGCGATGCCGAAGAAAGAGTTGTTACTCCAACCGTAATTGCAACACCTCATTCAACACTTGTAATAGCATTCTGGTGCGGGAGACTAGGATATCCTATTCCGGTTTAGAAAGTCGATCTGACTAAAAATAGGACTCAGATATACATCTGTAATTTTTTATCAATTGTATCGAAGGGATTCCTTCTTTAAATAAGAGGAAATCATCATTCGAAAGGATCTCCAGTTTTTGTACTAAGAAAGTTTCACAGAGAAGGACGTACTTCATTTTCAGATTGTAATATGGTACATTGATAGATGAATAAAATACTGTTTTGAGCATCCTTCTCTAGCCTCTTCGTCTCAGGGGAATCTTGTGAGGAGGGAGGGCCCACCTTCTTCACAAGATTCACCCATTAGTTTTATAGTGTGTTAGTGTGATCTCTATTTATGCCTTGATTAATTTTTGCTTTGCTGAAACACTACTGAACTCTGTCTTGTTAAGAACTCTGTTTTATTGAACGTTACATTGTTTTCATGAAGTTCATGCTTGGTTAATTGTTAATCACTTTAATTAGCAATCTTGTGTGATGGATTTATGAAATTTGGTAATCAGAGACTGGTGCTGAAGGTTCCTGCTTAAAGGAAGGAATTAGTGTCCTGTTCTCTATAAAAGTAGTCAGCTTTCAATTATTTCCATGAGTGTGCTAATCAGAGACTGGTGTTGAAGGTTCCTTCTTAAAGGAAGGAATTAGGGTCATGTTCTCTGTTAGAAATAGTCAGCTTTAAATTATTTTCATGAGTGTGCTAATCAGAGACTGGTGTTGAAGGTTCCTGCTTAAAGGAAGGAATTAGGGTCCTGTTCTCTGTTAGAAATAGTCAGCTTTCAATTATTTTCATGAGTGTGCTAATCAGAGACTGGTGCTGAATGTTCCTGCTTAAAGGAAGGAATTAGGGCTCTGTTCTCTGTTAGAAGTAGTCATATTTCAATTATTTTCATGAGTGTGCTAATCAGAGACTGGTGCTGAAGGTTCTTGCTTAAAGGAAGGAATTAGGGTCCTGTTCTCTGTTAGAAATAGTCATCTTTCAATTATTTTCATGAGTGTGCTAATCATAGACTGGTGCTGAAGGTTCCTTCTTAAGGGAAGGAATTAGGGTCCTGTTCTCTGTTAGAATAGTTAGCCTTCAATGCATTAATGAGTTCATGAAAGTGTGTTAATCAGAAACAAGTGCTGAAGTTCCTACTTGGGAAAAGGATCCTGTTCTTTGGTTACATAATAATTGTTCTTTCCTGTTGCAGTTGTTATTTTAATATAATCCAGGATTCTTTAGATTAATCAACTCTTTAAGCTCTGCAATAAGTAGGTTGCTTTTCTGTAATTCAAGCTAGGGATTCAGTTCATTCAAGGCAAGTGTGATTAATATAGTTTCCTTTACTACAACTCTAGGTTGCTTTTGGAATTGAGCATATATAGTGCTTGGTTACCTTTGAAATAAACAGACTTCCCTGGGTCGACAATTTATGTAGCACTTGATTGTTTAAATTAATTAAGCAATTATAGTGACCAACATTTTGGCGTTGTTGTCAGGGAAGGTAATTATAGATTTCAGAAGCACTTATGATTTTTCAGATACAAAGATTGCATGAAAGGAAACGGAGACCCCAAAGATACTGACCCTATAGGTGGCAAGGGAAAAGGAAAAGGAGGAAGAAAGACTTACATTGACGAAATCATATCAATGTCTGAATCTGCTGCTCAACGACCAAACCTTCGGAAACAAAAGTCCCAGCCTTCATTTCAAGCAAACTTTGAAACAGGGAAAGAAGTTTGGAGTCCTGAGACAGTCCAGAAACCAGTAGGAAACA
>SNQJ01S0060524.1:51757-87904 GCA_010110895.2 Picea sitchensis
CAAAAAAAAAAAATGTGAAAGAAAATTCTATAATATGTTAAGAGAATGAGATGAGGAAGAAGAGAGAGAGGAGGAAATATTTTCCACTACATTTATCATTGAGAGGCATTGATTCAATGTTTGATTATGTCATCCAGAGAATCTCCAACGTCAAGAGGACAAGGGAAGTCTTATCATGCAAACAAATGACTATTCATGGGACCCTTAGAGGAGGCAAAGTCCACTCCAAGAGTACAAAATGATTGTTCTCTCTTCTAACATAAGAGGCTTTGGGAGTGTCTATAAAAGAAACTATGTAAACCAAATTGTAGCAGAAAATAACATAAATGTTATTTTGATTCATAAAATAATTATGGTAGTTGTTAGGGTAAAATAACTTCTAGTGTTTACTCTTCATGGATGGAGTTTTGAAGCTCTCATTGTAGAGGAGAAATATATGGGATTGTTGGTAGGATGACATAATTCCCTTAAATTTAGGAGTGTCTCTTTTATATAGAATACCACCAGTCTCGAGTTGTTCTCCCCATGTTTAGATTCAACTTTCGATTTTATTAATGTCTATGGACCTTTTTAGTGTAGGGAAGGTTTGTGGGATTCCTTTTTTGGGAACATGGATTTGAGAAGGGATAATTTAATCATGGAAGGTGATGTAAATCTCACCTTGAGCCAAGGTAGATGTGGGGGGAGATAGAAGGAGGGACTCCATGGCCAAATACCTCCTACAAAATATTGATGATGAGGGTCTATGTGACATAGATCCTTTGACTTTGAAACCCACCTAGAGAAACAATATGTTGGATGCAAAGGTTATCCCCAAGAGAATCAACAAATTCCTTGTGGTTGAACAACTTGTTTTCAATATAGATATAATTAGTACATGGATAGGAGAATCATGTCAATTTGACCGAATCCCTATTTTCCTACAAGTGGGGGAAATTACTCCAAAAACCACATGTCCTTTTAAGCTCAATTCACATTGGTTTAAGTTTATGTTGGATGAAAACATTATGCTAGGTAGTTGGTGGATTTTCAAAGTTACTCTTGTTTTGTGAAAATCCAAAAATAATCAAAAGGAATATAGAAAGACAAGAACACGTTCTCATATCAATGGCTATTAAATTTATAAAAAGATTTTTTAATTTTTTGGGGAAGGATCTATTAATGGTTATGGAGGAATCTAGACTTTCGAGTAAGGTTTTGGGGGCCTGCGAAAGTGATAAAAATATAGTTTCGCAACGAGTAGTCTCTCCACATTGTGAAAGTAAAACAATCCTCCATATCATCATACAATCAACTTCCAGTTGGAGTACAAGTGTTATATGAACATGGATATTCGAAGGACCTACTTTTGGTCATTTAATTGATGTATTTAAGTCATAATATGTATATATTTAGTTAGTCATATACTATTTCCTAGCTTGAAGCAATTTGTTAGCATTTTTATGGTAGTTTGTTTTGGTTCAGTTGTAACTTGTTCTAAAGATACAAAACCTTCATGAATTCGACTCCTTTAAGTTTTTATGACATGTATCTCTATATATTTTAATGAAAAAGAGGAAAAAGGGGTTCAAGCGTGAGGGAAGTGACACTTTTATTCCTATAATGTTTTTCTGAGTTTAATAAAATTAGAAAAGCAGAAGATAGATCTATCTTACCAGAGATTCATGTGCCTGTATATTTGAGTTTGTCTTACCAGATATTCATGTGCCCCTTTTTTCCAACCAACAAGAGTGCTAAGCGAGGTTTTTCCTCTATCATCACTTCTCTTTCTTCATATAGTAGAGGGATTAATAAAATATCTAGACCCCATGTGTTGCACAATGCATAGACCTCAATGCACACCCTTTTTATGATGATATCCACACCTCTTACACATGTCCATGTTCACCATCATTCTCCAACATATTTTGGCATGTATAACTACCCTCTTACAAATGCACACACAATTAAAGAATTTCATGAGCTAATGCAACCCCAATTGTAGTTCATATATGTGCATGTTATTTTTTTAGAATGAAACTCTTTGCCAATATTGTAGTTGCCCAAACTAGTGAGACAAGTTAGAATTTTACATGTAAACTACATTGAAAGCATGTAGTGTTTGAGATTCATCCAACATTCATCTCCTCACCATCCTCTCAATTATTTTTTCCTTCAATGGATATCTCTTATTTTTTCTATTCAATGGTACTTTCACAATCTTCCACTCTTTCAAAAACCTCTAAAAAACTCTTGGGACCATCTCACAAGTAAATTGCACACTTAATAAGGGAGGAGTAATCCTTGTACCAATTGATCTTCCAAACCTTTATTCTGTTTCACCTAAGAACTCACTCAATACACATTCACTGTGAAGAAAAACGAGTTATGCCTTACAACACAACTTGTGAAACTCCTATTGGTCATGTCTCTTCTACAAGAAACATAGTGTCTTTTGCATCAAAGGTTTCTCTCTATCCTATATTTCAACACATTTCTACTAATATTGTTCTCAAATAGGGAGGAAATCAAATTATTTTCTTCCATCAACCTCTTTTGTTTAATAGATCATTTTTCAATTGGATCAAGCACTCCATTTTTAGTAGCAACATGGGTCTATACCAAGTACACAACTACACAAATCCCAAGTATTATTTTGTGCTATGTTGGAAGGATTTTTACCCCAACTAGAAATGGAGACTGGGGACAATTTTCTCTAAACATGGATCTGTTGATTTGTTTTTTTGGACCTGCTTCATTATTGCTCTTATTTCATTCATTGTTATTGATATTTTTGTTATTGGATTGAATGAACATATAAATACTATTACAAGTGGTACGAGAGCAATGATTTAGGAAAGTGGGAGAATATGTTTGTGTATATTTAGAGCCATGTTTTTGTACAATGTTTAAAAATTACACCCATTTTCCTATTATTATGCCTTCAAAACAATTTATAGTGTCATTATTCCTCATGTTACCGATACCCACCACCCTTCTAGAGGATCCATGGACTCTGAAACTCCTAGAATTTCTCTGTCAGGTTTTCATGGAAACCTGTACAGGAGACCTAGCTAAAGCATACACAAACAAAAATTATAAAGAAAAGGAAGAGAGATACACAAAGAAGAATGATAATCAATGTATATTATGATCTAATAAATGAGTGAGTGATCTTCACTCATATAGGCAATGACATCCTATAATTAGAAATGCATGCATAATAGTGATGGTCTAAGATTAGAAAGTCTAAAATATAACTAGTCAGTTAACTCCCACTAAACTAGTGTTACTCCCACTGAACTAGTGTGCCGAAAATAGAAATTTCTCCAACACCCCCCCTGAACATCACTATGGAGTAGAAAATGAGTCCTGGCTACTAGGCCATATTAGGTAATCATGCACAATGCAACTAATGAACACTGAATAAAAGTGAGGAAAGAGGGAAAACCATGTGGGAACAAAACCCCCCTCAAAGGTTAATGTATCAAAATAAGAAAATGGCAAATGCTAGGCAACTGTGTTCTTCACTGCAAGATGATCTCGCAAAGTCTGAAACTTCTTCTCAGTGAAAGTCTTCGTGAATATGTAGAAATATTTATGGATCTGATGAAGTCCTTTGACAACCTGTTGGGACTTGTACCTCTTGATCCCATGGACCCATCTACACATGAAAATATTCCTTTCTGGTGGAAGTGGAACTAGATGCCAAGTCTGATTCTCTATGAGAGAGTCATGCTCCTTTTGCATGGCTGCTTCCCATAGTGGATATCCAACAACCTCATTGTTGCTATGTGGATCATAAGATTGAACCATATATCAATGCATGGGCATTGCAAGTTCTGAAGCTGAAAGTACATGAGAAGGCTCCTCGTGCTGAGATCGAGTCCTCCTCGAATCCAATGGATTCCCTGCAAGGTTCCTTGCTGCCTAAAGTGTGGTATGTGCCTTCTTGGGCATCTGCTGAAGCTTCGACACTGGCTTCTTATCTGGCTGTACTACCTGCTTATTTCCATGTACATAATCTGAGTGTATGGAATCATCTCTGATGTCTGAAACTGATGGAAGCATAAGAGTATATGGATGTTGCACTGGAGGTTCATGCAAAGTACTCTCCTTATGTGTAAATATAATAGAGGAGTCATCGTCAGAAAACTTAGTGAATTTATACAACCTTGACTTGTGATCCACCTCACCAATTGCAATGATGGAATTGTCATGCTTATCAATTACTAAAACTGAATCTGATGTAAATTCAACCTTTTTACCTTTCTGAGTAATCTAATAAACTGAGATCAGATTCATAGAAATCTTTGGAACATGTAAAACATTCTCAAAACTACCATTATAGATTTATACTCTCCCTTCTCCTCCTACTGCTACTGGAGTATCATCCCCCATGAGAATAGGGTTTTTGAGCATGGAATCAAAGAAGAGAAAACTTCCTCTTTAGCTTCCATATGATGGGATTCACAAAAATCTATAATCCATGAATCAGATGAGGAATTAATTGCAACCAAAGCATGATGATTACCTTTCATAGGAGCATGATCTTCTTCCTTCTGCTTCTTGACTCCCTCTAGAATGAAGTTTCCAAGGTTGTTCTGCTAAAGTGCATGTTCCATAAGATCGATATGTGTCTTCATGCATGTGGATTCTTCATGATTCGGTTTATTACAGTAACTACACTTATTTCCCTTCTTCTTCTTATTTGAATCTGAAGAGTCTTTGGAACCTAAAGAATCATTAAAGGGTTGGAATATCCCTCCTTCTCGTTCTATTTCTCCTTCCCATTCTGTTTGGATGATCCTTTTCCATCATGCATGGTGAGTGCATGTGATTTGGGATCCTTGATGAGGCCCATCTGTATGAGTTTTGTCTTCTCTTGTGTAAGAGACTCAATGAACTGAGCCAACGTAGTCATTTTCCAATTTGTTCCAAAAGGACATTTGTCAGAATGGAAATTGGAGGCATATACAACATATTTTGGTCGTAGCTTGGCCAAGATTGTTAGAATAAGTTGTTTCTCTTGTGTAGACTTATCAATACCACATTCAACCAAGCTAAATATCAAAGATTTAAATTCAGTAAATAAATCATGTATATTATGAAAACTTTTAGGGTCTAAGGTATTCAACTCTACCTCAAGCATATGACCTCACATATCATCCTTCTTTCCAAAGAGTCCTTCCAAGGTCGTCCAAATATCATTTGGAGTCTTGCATGTGGAAAAATGAAACCATAAATCAGTGGAGATTAAATAAATAAGTAGTTTGGTGGCCTCATCCTTATGGTTATCCCATCTGATCTTCTCAAGCACTGATGCAGGTTTTGTTTCTATCGTTGTCGTCAAATTATATAGTCCTTTTATTTTGAGTTGGAATTCGTCCTTCGACTTCCATTAAAAATATTTGTACAGGGTGGTTATTATCACAAGAATTAATTGAAGAAGTTGCATCACCTCCATCCTTGCTATTGATTCTAAAAAAATCTTGAAAACCCAGATCGTGGATTCCGAGATATGACAGACGATTCTATGAGAACTATGGATATGATAAAACAACTATATCTCCTAAACTATGATGTGGGTTTTGGATATTTTTTGTGATCATGAGAATCCCTATGCTATACATCTCTGGTCCAAACTTCAGCCCAACCCAGATCACATATTTCGAGATATGGCTATTTTACTGTAGAAAACCAAGTTTTGGAGCACTGTTGAATTGCCGCACCCTAGAGAAGGATAAAGTACAACGATGCTAAATTGTCACACCCTAGTGAAGGAAACAGTGTGACGATTGTGAAAAATTGAATCATTTCACCCCGGATGAAGAACACAGTGCGACGTCACACCTGTGCTAGGTATAGGCTGCGACGATGCCTGGAAAAAGATCGTTGCACCGTTGGATAGAGATAGTCTGCAATGATTCCAATCGTTGCACCTTTCGATAGGGATAGGTCATGACGATGGCAGAGAATAGATTTAATCAAATCCTCTTTCACTCTTGTTTGGGTTGCTCAAAGAAGCTCAGATCTGATACCATGCCATTGTTTCATGGAAACTTGCACAGGAGACCTAGCTAAAGAATACATAAACAAATTTTATCAAGAAAAGGAAGAGAGATACACAAAGAAGAATGAGAATCAATGTATATTATGATCTAATAAATGAGTGAGTGATCTTCACTCATATTGGCAATGGCATCCTATAATTAGGAATGCATGCATAATAGTGATGGTCTAAGATCAGAAAGTCTAAAATAGAACTAGTCAGTTAACTCCCACTGAACTAGTGTTACTCCCACTAAGCTAGTGTTTCAAAAATAGAAATTTCTCCAACATGCTCAACTCTTGGAAACGTGATAATGATAGAACTAGTTATATATGGACAACTTTGTGCATCAATAATAGGAGTTTTATTCCAAAATTATGGAATACATGATGGCCATGTTCCAAACCCTACGATGGGGTATCCAACAATCACATGTCCACACTCAAGAGGTTTTTTACCCCTTTGATGATGATATCCACACCTCTTACACATGTCCATGTTCACCATAATTATCTAACATATTTTGTCATGTATAAATATCCTCTTAAAAATGCACACACACATAAATAATTTCATGAGCTAATGCAACCCCAATTGTATTTCATCTATGTGCCTGTTAATTTTTTAGAATTAAACTCTTTGCCAATATTGTAGTTTCCCAAACTAGTGATACAAGTTATATTTTTACATGTAAACTACATTGAAATCATGTAATGTTTGAGATTCATCCAACATTCATCTCCTCGCCATCCTCTAAAGTATTTTTTCCTTCAATGGATATCTCTTATTTTGTCTATTCAGTGGTGCTTTCACAATCTTCCACTCTTTCAAAAACCTCTGAACAACTCATAGGACCATCTCACAAGTAACTTTCACAATTAATAAGGGAGGAGTAATCCTTGTACCAACTAATCTTCCAATCCTTTATTCTATTTTACCTAAGAACTCACCCAATACACATTCACTATGAAGAGAAAAGAGTTACGCCTTACAACACAGCTTATGAAAATCCTATTGGTCATGTCTCTTTGTTGGTACAGGGGCAGACCCAGGGTTCAACGCTTCAACAACGCACCAACAAAACCCTAACTACCGACCCTTTCAGCAACACCTGCGAAGCAGATGAAGTCTCACCTGAGGTAGAGGCAGGGGGGGTTTCAGGACTCAGGTGTCTACAACCTATATGGGACACAGATATGTGATCACAACACTTAACAGAGAACTTAGCCAACAATATGCATTAAGTTATGATTCTTATTCACATCATAGATCAAACCCTAAATACGGAACAATGATGTAATAAACATATCAAACACTTCTAAGAACTTAGCATAAGCTTAGATCTAACATTCATTCACATCATAAAGAACTAAGAATTCATAGATCTATCTATCATACATCAAGGATAATGCACTAAGAAAATAGATACATAAACACTATGAACAATATTGCACAAAGCACATCGACAGAGGATATACGTGGTTCACCCCAGTGTGGGGCTACGTCCACCAACTCTTCTTCTTCTTTATTAGCCTCCTTCAATATTCTTACATTCACAGAGCCACAAATCTCACTCCACACTAGACAAGTGATATGTGCACAACATACTAGATCCACCTTCCTCAAAATTAGGTCATGGCATAAATCCTTACACAATCACTTGCACTTAGCTCTACAAGTCTTAACATACCCTAGTCATGCACTAAGCCAATGACCTCTTGCACAAAGCCGATTCTAGTAACTATAACTACTTCTTAAATCCTCAACTACTTATGTATACATTACAAAAAGGGGCTAGACATGGGTAAACCCATGGTCCGGCATCCCATTCCTGTTACATAAACCCTAAAATCCCAAAAAGCCCGCAAAATGGGTGAGATCCCGCGATCTTCGCTTTGCCTGGGTGCTTCATCTTCAACTAGCCTGTCGAAGTCCCAAAAATGGTCAAGCACGACCAATGTTTCCACAAAACATGGTCGAGGGCTAACATGCCCCCAACACTCACCTGTGACTTGTCCCAAGCCACTCTGATCTGGTTAATACTACTTCGAAGGCCTAGAGCTTAGCTTGAGCTGCCTTGAATTGCTTCTTCACCGGAGCCTCCTGCTCAACAAAATACTGAATGAATTTCTCGCTGACAGGCCCATCCAGGCATTGTTCCACTATTGCGACCACTTGTTCCAACTATGATCCTTGTCCCTCGATCTCTTTAAAACGTGTGAAGTTTTTTTCCTGCACCGGATGGATTCTCTTTGTCACCTCCATAACTCTTCTCTGGATGGAAGTGACCTGCGCGCTGCTCCTGTGACCTCTTCATCTTTTGAAATGCAGTAAGAAGCTTCATCTGTGCTTGTACAATCGATGCATGTTGCTTTGTCTACTGGAGTTGTGCCTCCAATGTCCTCATCTCTAGGTCTTTTGCAAGGTTCTCATAGGTCTGCACACTTTGATTACTTAGTTGCTTACATTCTGAGGCCAACGCCCTGATTCTTTCTACTACACTCATAGCAGTCTCTTCCTTATGATCCCACACTTCTTGCGGAGTGCTCGACATTGCTTGAAGTTCTAACTTTGTGTTGGGGTCTAAAGATGTCTAAAAACAACCTTAGTTTAATATTAATTTATCAACCCAAGGATTTGTCTTTTATCTCAAGAATATCGGCAAAGTCTATGCAGATAGCTCGTAGAGGCTAAAATCCTGTAGTTAACGCAAATCTGAGTTTATCAACAATCAAGTTCCTCAAACATTCATTAAAGATTCTAGGAATTGAAATCTAAAGCTGTGCAATGGAAAGGAGCTAATTAATCTATTGAATTCATTTTAAGAGAAATAATTGAATCTAAATAAAGACTTGCAGAATTGACTATTGTTATGAATCAAATTACTGGAAAGGAAAAATGCGAATTAATCTATCTATGGAAAGAAACAGAGACTGCAATCTAATCGAAAAGAGACTGCAATCGTACTTCTATTGAAAGAAACAACAACTATATTTTAACAGAAAATAACATAAAATGTAAACTAAGTGAAAGGAACAACAAATGTAAACTAAGTAAAAGGAACAACAAGTTTGAACTTATGAGGAACTATCATGCATAAAATCTCAGTAATAGGAATCATAACAACGATCATCTATTGCTTAAAGAAATATCTATCTTTTGCAAGTGACATAAAATCATCAACACACTTATGCATTCATTTAACTACTGTAAAAGAGAATCGAATCACAAAACATAAATTGAACTGATACAATTACAGGTCGAACAATAGCTCCTTCAGACTGGGCCCTTGGTCCTTAGAAGCACTGCTATTCGAAATTCAGTATACATAAATGGTAAAACCACTCAAAGCTTTTATTGATTTCATATCTGGTACAACATTTACAAAAATGACTAACGTAGAGCAATTCTAATTTCTGAGTTCTTGGTGCAATTCTTCTATCCATTTTCAGGATCTATTTACCCCTTATATATTACAACAATATTGGTAAATTAATCTATCTTGAGGATCGAGATATCCTTAGGATTTCTTTACTATTATAAAGTTGCAATATAAGAAACTCAATCATCTTCAAAACTGCCTTGCGCCATACATTCCTCAACCTCCAATATCTTGCACATCTTCAAGATTTCCTTTGCTATCTTTGGTTTGACAATATTTAACCAATCCTATAATAGAGCCAGACAATTCCAATCGTATTTTAGGATCTATGTAATCTAACTTCAACAATAATGCTAAAGAGTATATTATTCATTTTCTATCGTATTTGCTCCTAAATAACCGAAAAGTCAATCAAGATGATATCATGAAATGTGGGAAAAAGGAAGATATTTATACCTTTTTCATAACCTAACATACCCCCAGCTTACCTTCTTGCATGTCCTCATGAAAGATGAGATCTTACATGTAAATAAGTAATGTTGTAAGGTGGAAAGGTTGGTTCACTAGGCCTCCTGAATCCATTGCTTCTTTTGAGTTCTCCAAAAGTAGCATCCTCCCTTTTCTTGTTAATTTGATAATCTTTTTGGTAACTTTTTGGAGGAAACCAGATGATAGGGGGATTATATCTGCACCCAATCCAAGAAGACCCTTCCTCTTGGAGCAATCTAGAATACATTTTTATTCTGAAGGTAGTTGCAAATAAATTCTTGTACCCAAAGGGTTCCCTACTCTTCACTTCACTGGAGGATGCATCCCATCTCAGTTTAGAAGCAGCAAGAGCTTCTTCCTTAAGCTCTCTAAAATGAGTGATACCTAAACGTATAACCTGTATATGGATAGGGGATAAGGAGTCTATGCCCCCCCCTCTTTTCATAAAGGTTTTATGTCACATAATGGCTGGAAAGGACTTTGGAGGCTCTCCCCTAACCCATAGATCTAGCCCAGTTTCCCTCTTTAGGATTTTTTTATGAGATTTACCCCATCTGAATTGGTTCTGTGTAAATGACAGAAATGCCTGAAACTGTATGTCACCTATGAATGGGCCAGGGTTATCTTTCCTTTCTTCTTCCAGAATGAAATTATGAAAGTACAACTCACACAAAAAGTATTGTACCTTTTCATCCTACTCTCTGAAAAATGAAATAAACTCAGGTACAGTGGAAAATGAAATAGGTTTACCTGCTCTGATGGCCTTCACTCTCAATAACATATATCGTTCCAGAAAGAATAAAGTGTAATTGGTGGTAGGGGCTCTGCAATTAATAACATCAGATTAAACATCACAGATTTCTTTGATTTGCTCCAAAGCTTTTTCAAATTGGGTTTGTACCTTTTTTACCTTCCCTTGCGCTCTGGTGAGTGCAGAATAGGTCTCACTCTCTATTGTTGTCATGTCCTTCAATTGTTTAACAATCTTTTGATTTTCAGTCCTAGTAACCATCTCATCTTGGTGTCGAGCCAATTCTCGTTGGGCTTGTCCCAGCTCTACCTTTAGTTTATCAATGGTGACACCCTGTGCTTGAGATTGGTATGCTTGGTATTCTTCCATAGCGCCCATCTCCTCCCTAGATTGAGTTAATGCTTGCTGGGCATGTGTAAGATTTGCTTCCAGTCTGTCCACAATAGCACTCTGTTTCTGGGACTGGAGTGCCTTATGCTCTTCCATAGTCAGTAATTCATTTCTTTTTGAACCAGGGTTTGTTGAGACTGCATCAATTCCTCCTCCAATCTCCTGATGGTAGCATTCTTCTCAAGGAGTTGAGATTTTTCCTCTAATACCGGGGTGTCTATATGCACCTCAACATAAATTGCTTCTGTAGCTGTCATATTTTCTTGTGTTTCTAAAGGAATTACTTCCTCGTTCTGAGCTACTGTTTCTTCTACTACTATTTCTTCAGGGTCTTTGTATCCCTATAGAATTTGTACTGACTGCTTCTTTAGGAAGAGGGTTTCTTCCTTGCACTCTGGACCTTTTGTTTTTCTTTCTTCTGTGGGCCTTATCTTCTTGTTCTAACTGTTTCCTCAATTCCTTAATAATTTCCTTGAGTTTACCCACCTTCTACTTTAATACTTCAACCTTCTTAGCCTTTTTCTTCAATAGTTTGTTTTCTTTTTTTAACTTTCTAATTTTCTTATGGCTCTTGGTTGATTTTTGTTTATGAGAGGTCTCAAGGTTCATTCTGGTCAGCAGATGGTTGTTCCTCTGTTCCTTCCAAATGTTATGTCTGTCCAAGATGGATTCTCATTTCAAAATGAGGTTCTTCCTGTGTGTGTCCTCTACAAAAGACATTTCAATATCAGGAAAATCTTCAGCTGGTTTTGAAGAGGAGGCTTGTTCTAGGCATTTTTCTGGATTATTTGTGCCTCTGTCAATTGAGGTTCCCAAGCTTCCCAAAACCTGGGCTATTTCTACCTCATATCTCTTCAAAATTTGTTTTACCAGATGCTCTAATGTCGTTTGGGTTTTTTCCTGATCATTCCTTTGTGAGGTCTGTTCTGCTTGCCCAATTTCTTGAATATTCTCCCATGGAGACTGATCTGTAGAATTTTGAAGTTCTTCAGGTTGTTTTGTTGTACCCTGAATTGCTTCAAATATTTCCTAAATTCGTTTGCTTCTTCTCCTTGTCTGAATGATGGTTTTAGGGGCAGTTGTTGCTCTCTTCCTCTTTTTCGTTAATTCTTGTGTTTGTGAGGTCCGGGCCTCTGTGATTTGGGCAGGGTCTGCCTCAGCTTCGGTTTGAGGAGATGGGATTTCTCTTTGGGAGGTAGTCTCCTCTACCTGTCTATTTTCAATTTCCTATGGTGGGTCTTCATGGTATAATTTAGGTTGCTCCAGTTGTGGAGGTCTATTGACCTCAATTAGATTATCCCAGTGCAATTGAGTTTGACTTAGTGCTTTATTTGTTATCATTTTAAGTAATCTGTGGTGATTTATAACAGTAACAGAATCCTTGGACGTTTGTGTTCTTAAGGAAACCTCATGTAATATGGCATTCAGAAAGAAAGGTAGATTAAGTACTAACCGTTGTTTTAAGGCTGACAACAATTTGAGGTGGTGAGGTCGAATTACGTCATATCATCCATCACAGGTGATGTATCGATGAATTATCCCTGCTAGTTCCTTCCATGGTTCTCTGAGGGTATTGGGATTAAGTCCCTTTCCCTTATTATCCAATTCTTCCCCAGGGTCTGTGAAAGTTTCCACAGCTTCCCTCAATGTTGTGTATCTTCTTGTCCACTGAATGCACGTGTTAGGGAGGCCTGTGACCTCTGCTAAGATTTCTGGGGTGACTAATATTTGTATGCCTTGCACCATAGATATTTCTCCCTGCAGATTATGAAAGAATTCAAGCATGACATTCGTGTCATATCCTTGCAGATGGTTGAAGTACTCTATCCACCCCAGTCGGTGCAGGATTTATCTTGCTTGCTCTATAACCTATAGTAAAGTTGGCTCCCTGCGCACACCTCTGCCACCCATTTTGTGAAAAAATGTGGATGACTATCGTTCTTGGTAGTAGACTTGGTTAGACCAGCTCGGAGGAAAAATTACCGAAAATAGCAAATATCAGAGACAACAAGTGTTTACAAATGTGGGTATTTATTACAGTCATTACTATATTTATCGAGAAGCGTACCGAGCATCCACTCCCCTCATTTTTATAAAGGTTGACCTCGATCGTCCGCATAGGGGAAAGTAGTGAGTGTAGGTACTGATGGTGAGGGGTAATAATTGTACTGCCACCGCCAATGGGGATCAATGATTAATTTCCAAACATCATATTTTAATGGTAATCATTAAACGTTAGTTCTCTTTCGTGGAATTGAAATATACCTATACTCAAAAGAATGCTTTAAGGATACATACGCCGAATAAATTAAATCTGTTCATTTAAATAATATCCCACATATCATAATGTTGTTACTTTTCCGTTTATTGAATACAACCGAAATGATAGCCTTGTTATTGAGTGAAGGAAATCTAGAGACACGCAGAAACTTGGCGTTTAAGGTAAAATTCCATACCAAAAGCAGAGCCACTGTTGCCAGCAGGCATCCATAGCCTCGACAAGGTTGCCTTTTAACCCTTACATGAGCCTGTATCCTTGATAATTATTTGAATCGTCTTTTCCAAAAAGACCATTATCCTGGTTTGGTAGACAGATGGTGATAATGCCACTCACTAGATTGTAACTTAGGTGAACAAGCCGGCTCGTGATGAGACCCCTTGTCGTTTGACAAGAAACTATCAAAGGCCATTTTCCTGGTGTGGTAGCCATAATGGGAATGTCACTTATGTTATTATCCTATCATCGTGGTAGGTTAGCTCATGATGAGACCCGCTATTCTTTTTGAAAAAAAAAATATTTTATTTTATTTTAGTTTAGTTTGGTAGCCAGATCATGATAATGCCACTCACTAGAGTGTACCTTAAGTGAACAAGTCAGCTCGTGATGAGACCTCTTGTCCTTTGACAAAAGAAAATGTCAAAGGCCATTGCCCTCGTGTGGTAGCCATAGTGGGAATGCCACTTAGGTTAGTATCCAATGATCATGGTAGGTTGGCTCGTGATGAGACCCCCTATTCTTTGTGGGAAAAGAAATATTTTTTTTTTTTAGAAGTTTATGAAGGGAGGATCATATAATCCTTAAGAGTAAGGGATGGCGTAAAGAAGTGTAAGGATGCCTAGTAAAAGTGTGTCGTAGATTCCTTATTAATTATAAAGGTGAGATATCATTTAAGTGTATTTGTATGTATAAGGGAAAAGAAACGAATTATGGTGGTTACAGGTTATGAACAAGGTTTAAGATATTTCGAAGAAAGTGATCCAAAAAAACAATTTGATAAGGTATGGGAGATAGTCCACAAAATAATGATAGATCGTTAGAAATAATGCTAGTGAAAATTATTTAGTGAAAGTTGTACCCCAAAGGAATGCTTTATCGTTTTATCAACAATGTAGGGAAGGAACGACAAAATAAACAACGGGTGTGAAAAATTAACAACAGGCGTGAAAAAGGAATGGCAAGCGCGCAAAAAGGAACAACAATTGTTTCGTTCAAAGGAACAACAAGTGTGAAAAAGGAAAGGCAAGTGCGGAAAAAGGAGCAACAATTGTTTCGTTCAAAGGAACAACAAACGTGCAAAAGGAACGAAAAGCGTGCAAAAGGGAACAACAATTGTTCTGTTCAAACGAACAACAAGCGCGCAAAAGGAACAGAAAGCGTTCTATTCAAAGGAACAACAAGCGCGCAAAAAGGAACAAGAATTGTTTCGTTCAAAGGAACAATAAGCGCACAAAAGGAATGACAAGCGTTCCGTTCAAACGAACAACAAGCGTGCAAAAGGAACGACAATGGTTCCGTTTTTAACCATCTGAATAGGTAATTTTTAGAAACCTAGAAATGTGTTTTGCTTGAATCCAAGGTTGATTAGTCATCAACTAAATTCATTTATGAGTTGGTTTATTTCAAAATTAAGTAGTGGATGGTTTGTTAATGTTATGAGTTTCATTATAGTTGCCCAATTGCTGTTGCTTAACATGACACATTCATTTCTCTGCGAAAGACATGGTCTAGGTGATGAGATGAAGCAGGAGTTTGGAACAGAAAAGAGTGCTAACTGAGTTCATTACAGTTATCCTCCCTAGTTCTCATTTTCTTGAGTGACTATAAAAAATAATAATAAAAACAAACTAAATAAAATCTACAGAAAAAAAAAATTATATATAGTATGTATAGTGTCAACAAAATTCAACATTTATGGAGTTGGGGTGGCTGGATTACCTTCCCAGTGAGCCAAAATTCGAACGGTAGGATCCTTACTTACTTCCTGGCAGAAAGATTCTTTTGAGGGTGGTTGATGATATAGTCGTAGCTAGTGTCCATTGACCCAAAATGGAGATCCGCACCCGTTGATGGTTCTTAACGTGATTGTGCCATTATCATGGACTTCATTGATTTTGTATGGTCCTAGCCACCATGTTTGTAATTTTCCCGGAAAATCTTGAAATCTGGAATCATAGAGGAGCGCCCAATCACTTTTTTTAAATGATTTTTTCTTGATATGCTTGTCGTGCTAGGTCTTTCTCTTTGTTGAATAATGGTTGTGCACTCTACAATAGACAAGCATGCTTCATCTAATTCGTTGAGTTGCTGAAGGCACTGTTTATGTGCTTTTGTAAGATCTAGTCTGATTTCCTAGGCCATCCTTAGAGTCTTGATTTCAAACTTGATTGGGAAGATGGGTTATTTCCATAGACTAAATGATAATGAGAGTAGCCAGTGGTATTACGCCATGTTGTGCAGTAAGCCCATAAGGCATTTGGGAGCTCAGAAGCCCAATTCTGTCTATTTGTTGAGACAGTCTTTGTCAGGATTGCCTCCAGGACTTTNAAATGATAATGAGAGTAGCCAGTGGTATTACGCCATGTTGTGCAGTAAGCCCATAAGGCATTTGGGAGCTCAGAAGCCCAATTCTGTCTATTTGTTGAGACAGTCTTTGTCAGGATTGCCTCCAGGACTTTATTGGTGCTTTCTACTTGCCCATTTTCTTGTGGATTGTACGGAGAAGTAATTCTGTGTTTAATATGATAATTATCCAGGGTGGTGGTGATTCTATGAGATATAAATTGTGACCCCCGATCAGTAATTGCCTCTCTTGGTAGTCCATAGCATACAAATAATTTGAAAAGAAATTTGATGACTACTTCTTCTGTTGCATTTGGTAAGGCTTCTGCCTCTACCCATTTAGTCATGTAGTCCGTTGCAACTAGAATATAGGCCTTACGATTTGACTTTGGATTGAAGGGTCCAACGAAGTCTGGTGCCCATCTCTCAAATGGTTCAGCAACTACTTGTGCTTTCAAAGGCATTTCATCAGCTTGACCTGGTTTTCCCATCCGTTGACAACTATTGCAGGTCTGGACATATTTCTTCACGTCTCTGAATATTGAGGGCCAATAATATCCCATCTGCAAAATTTTGTGTCCAGTCCTATGATCTGCAAAATTCCCACCACAGGGATCATCATGTCTGGATTTTAGTATGTCATAGATTTTATCATCTTGTACGCATCTGTGGATCTGGAGATCAACTCCTGTATAGAAAATATATCGGTTGATCCAGGCGAATCGTGCACTACGATGGACGAACAATTTTCTTTCCTTGGATGAAATATGTGCCGGTAATCTTCCTGTTTCCAGGTAATTTGCCACATCAGTGTACCAAGGTGGATTTGTAGTAACGACAAACAGATGCTCGTCTGGAAATTGATCTTCAACTGTTAAGGAGTCGCCTATTTTGTGTATGCGGGATAGGAAGTCTGCAACAAGATTTTCTCTCTCGGGTCGAACTTTTATGGTGATATCAAATTCTTGCAATAGTAATAACCATCGAGTGACCCGTCCATTAGTAATCGGTTTATTAGCTAGATATCTGATAGCAGAATGATAAGTATATAGAATAACGGGATAACATGTTATATAATGACAAAATTTATTGATGGCATGTATAACAGCTAAAAAATCTTTCTCTGTTACTGTATAATTAAGTTCAGATGGAGTAATATTATTGCTAATAAAATAAATGGTGTAGGGTTTCTTGTCTTCTTCCTATCTGAGGAAAACGCCTATGGTAATATCTGATGCATCGATGGAGATGTGAAATGGTATTTTCCAATTTGGTCCCCTCAACACCAGTGCTGTTGAGATCAACTTCTTGAGTCTTGCAAATGCCACATCACACTTGTCAGACCACTGAAACTCTACATTACCAGTCAAATCATGTAAAGGTGTAGCGGTTCTTGCAAAATTTTCCATAAATCTATGATAGTATCCTGAAGCGCAAAGGAAACTATGTACCTCAGTTTGTGTGTGTGGTGTAGGTAGATTAAGGATTACCTCTATTTTTGTTGGATCTACTCTAATTCCATCTAGAGAGATATAATTCCCTAGTACCACACCTTCTATCATCATCATGTGACATTTTTCGTGGCTTAAACATAACTTGGTCGCAATGCACCATTCTAGTACTTTCTCTAGATTATTCAGTTCTTGATTGAAGTTGTCGCCATAAGGAGTGAAATCATCCATATAGACTTCAAGTCCTTCACTGATCAGATCGCTAAATATGCTCAGAATGGCCCTTTGAAAAGTGGTTGGAACATTACAAAGTCCAAAGGGTAATACTCTATATGCAAAAGTTCCCCAGGGGCATGTGAATGTAGTTTTATCTTGATCTTCTAGGGCAATCTGAATCTGATTGTACCCACTAAAACTGTCTAGGAAAGAAAAGAATTTATTTCCTACCAAAGTATCCAAGACCTGATCAATGAAAGGAAAAGGGAAGTGGTCTTTTTGAGTGGCTTTCTTAAGTTCCCTATAATCAACACAGATTCGCCATTTCCCATTTTTCTTTGGGACGATGACTAATGGGGAAACCCACCAACTATATGAGATGGGGTATATAAAATCTACATCCAATAGCTTTTGTAATTCTTCTTTAATGATATCCCTGAGGTGAGGATTCAATCTTCTCTTTGGCATTCGGATAGGTCGGTCATCTTTTTCAACATAAATGTGGTGTGTGCAGAGTTGCGGATCAATACCTTTCATATTAGAATATTCCCATGCAAAATCTTGCTAGTATTTGGAGAGGACTTGAATTAGATTTTGTTGTTGTTGTTCATATAAATTGGCATTGATGTTTAGAGACCTCCCTGGTGCAATATTGACGGGTTTGCTGTTATGAATGGTTGTAGTTGGAATTTGTTGTTCCATTAAATCTTCCAGCAGGTCTCCCTGTGCTTCACAGTCTAGAACAACTTGGAGCATCTGGCAGGTCGGGTTGCTCATGGTGGATGGACTATTGATAAACCCATTGATTATGTCATCCTCTAGATGGTTTTTAAGTCTGAGGGCCTCTTCCTGCGTAAGAGGGGCTCGTAAATCCTTCTCTGGGTATCACGGTGGTGGCAGTTGTGGATATACGAAAGTTGGGCTTGGCTTAGCAGGAGGATATAAAATGAGATTCTTTGTAATACCCCCTATAGTGATTGTCATATTACCTTCTCGACAGCCTATGTATGCATTGGCTGTTGCAAGCCATGGCCTACCCAGTATCAATGGATGCCATTCAAGTCCACTTCTTGGGTTGATGATGAGGAAGTCCGCCAGATATTCCCAAGAATCGACAGAGATGGCTATATCATGTAATGTGCCAACTGGTCTAACTACCGATCGATCTACCAACTGCAACATTATTGCGGTGGGTTCGAAGGAGTCAAAACCTAGGGTATTGCAGGTTTCCATAGTCAGGATGTTGATGGCTGCTCCAAAATCAACTAGAGTATTTGGAAAAGAACAACCCTAGATCTAAACTGTCACTATGGGATTCCCCAGATCTGCATATTTGACCGGTTCTTGTCTACATAAAATTATATCAAACAAGGCTCCTACCATGTGGAATGTTGATGATGGATCTTTAATTTTTCTGATGAGATTTCTCCCACATAGCTCCTTGATCATTTTTGTGTAAATTGGGATGTCTTGGAGAGCTTGCAGGAGTGGAATCTTGATATATAAATTCTTGAGTTCCCCTACAATGTCGAATTTGGGATATACAACTTGTTTTCCTATCATCAATCTTTCGGGGAACGGAGGGGAGGGCATTACATCCTTATCATGATCTTTTGATTTGACTATGTTTCCCCCCCGCTCGATTTCTTCTGTTATTACCACAATCGAAGGTGTTATTGCTGGTTGTTTTTCATTCTCCTATTCTTGAAAGACATTATTTTCTTCAGGAGATATTATTCACCCCAATCTCAACCATAGTTTGTTGCACCCTACCAAGTTGGTCTCTCTTTTCCCATTCTCCATAACCTGGATGAGCTGAGCCGATCTATTATTTGGATTTTGGTGAGGTTGGGTTGGTAGTTGAGGGCGCAATTGTGATTGCAAATTTTGTGGCAATTGGAGTGGTGCTTGTAACATACGCTGAGTTTGAGGGGACATCCCCATGGGTTGGTTGTTTATCCCCATGGGGGGCTACCAATTTTGATTTCAATTTGGGTTTTGGGTAGTCATGTTGGGCCACTGTGAAGGGTATATGTTGTTATTTGAGTTTTTTCAGGATGAGGTGGGATATTGTGAGTTAGGCCAAGTGGAAATTGCAGTTGGCTGATTCTTCCAGGCAGGATTTGTAGCGGGCTCATTTTGCCAAGTGGTATTTGCAGGAGGGTATTGTTGGGGCTACTAGTTATGATTAGTAAGTAGCTAACCCTACCATGTGCTACTAGGAGCTTGCAGCTGATTATACTGTCCAGAGAAGAAAGAGGAAGGGTCATGTAGTGTATTTGGAGGTTGATTCTTCCATTGACGATGCTGAGCCATCAGATATAATGACTCTGTTTCTTCTTCTGCTTCTCTAAAGACAGTTTTCAATCCAGGAAGCGATGGGAATTTTTCTGTGTCATGATCTTTAGTGCAGATAGCACAAACCTGAACCACATCCAAAGGGAAATCCCTTGGACCGTGTTTTCTTCTGCACCTGTTGCAAAATATGGCCAATGTTTGTTATGCTTCTTTTTTTTTCTATTTGGCCTGCAATACATCCAATTGTGTAGTAAGAGTGCTTAGAATATCTATTTTGAAGTTTTCTAAGAGATTACCAACTTCATCTCGTGTAACACCCTCGATGGTAATATTGCTATTTATGGTGAGGGGGATACACATCCATGATCTAGTCTGTGAACTTCCTCTTGATCACCTGATGCACAATAGGATGATGTCATCATAAGTTTCTTAATAAATGCCACCCTTCCCCATCAAATTCAACATTTCTACCCATTCATCTTTCATACCCTTAATCAGATTTGCCTTAAGTACTTCACCTGGTAACGTGCCATAGGGTGATATTTGTAAATTATATTGAAATCTCTCGACATATTCTTCTAATGACTCATTTTCTTTCACAGTCATTTGAAAGATTTCATCTTTTAAGTATCTAGTTCTACAATAATCCTGATATATTGTCAAGAAGGCATGTTTCATCTCATCCCATGAGTTTATAGTTATGCCCCCTAATCCCATAAACCAACGTAGAGTTGCTCCTTTCAAAGTGGATGGGAACAATTTTAATTTTTCGGGTTCAGAGGTGTAATCATACCCTCTACATAGGACATCAAATTCAAATAATAATGTGTCCAGTTCTTCTGAGATTAATCCATGAAAGGTTGGCAGGTTTTGTAGGGGAATTGCCTTCATGGGGGCATTGGCGATTGGATCAACTATCGGATATTCCAAAGTGGAAGTCTGGGGACGTTGTGGATTTGGTTGTGCGATTTGATCGAAAATATGCCACAAATCCTCAGGGATTTCTTGATCCGGATATTTTATTTGAATTGGTTGGTTATATGATCCTCTAGGGGATTTGATTGCACTCCCTCTAACTAGGATTTCAGGTATGCCTTCTTCTTTCACAGGAGATTCGGGATTGGGTGGTGGTTCTATCTTAAATATCCCGCTGGTTTCTCCTTCTTCTTCCTCTAGATTATAAGAGTTTCCCTCTTCTAAAGGGTTGAGGGGTGGAAGATATGTGCTCTGAAAGATTTTCTCAGTCCCTTCATTTTTTCTATGAATCTCAGTGTGGGCTGCAGTTGATGAAACTGTCACCTGAGGGATTCGAGTAGATCCTTTTCTAGGTCCAACTGAAGCTTGATATTCTTCTTTTCAGATGATTTCGTCTATGAAAGTTCTTCTTCTATGGAGCACCAAGCCCTGGGCTTTGGTAATTTTTGGTGGGTGTTTTGGTTTTTCAAGATCTTTCTTCTTAGTCATACACACTTCACACACAAAAAAAGAAAATCAAGAAAGAAAAAAACCTATGCAACCTCTTAATGCGTCAGCTGGAGGTAGGTACTGGCATAATCATCTTACTTATTTCCTGCATAGGTTCTTACCTTTTGTCTTCAATACCTCATCCTCCAGAGGCACAATCTATGCTACCTTTGACATTCTTCCGCAGCAACAGCGCCAAAATGTTGGGGTCTAAAGATGTCTGAAAATAGCCTTAGTTTAACATTAATTTATCAACCCAAGGATTCGTCTTTTATCTCAAGAATATCGACAAAGTCTATGCAGATAGCTCGTAGAGGCTAAAATCGTGTAATTAAAGAAAATCTGAGTTTATCAACAATCAAGTTCCTCAAACATTCATTAAAGATTCTAGGAATTGAAATCTAAAGCTGTGCAATGGAAAGGAGCTAATTAATCTATTGAATTCATTTTAAGAGAAATAATTGAATCTAAATAAAGACTTGCAAAATTGACTATTGTTATGAATCAAATTACTGGAAAGGAAAAAGGCGAATTACTCTATCTATGGAAAGAAATAGAGACTCTAATCCAATCGAAAAGAGACAACAACCACACTTCTATTGAAAGAAAGAACAACTATATTTTAACAGAAAGGAACAACAAATGTAAACTAAGTGAAAGGAACAACAAATGTAAACTAAGTGAAAAGAACAACAAATGTAAACTAAGTAAAAGGAACAACAAGTGTGAACTTATGAGGAACTATCACAAATAAAATCTCAGTAATAGGAATTGGAACAGTGATCATCTAATTCTTAAAGAAATATCTATCTCTTGCAAGTGACATAAAATCATCAACACACTTATGCATTCATTTAACTACTATAAAAGAGAATCGAATCACAAAACAGAAATTGAATTGATACAATTATAGCTCGAACAATAGCTCCTTCAGACAGGGCCCTTGGTCCTTAGAAGCATTGTTATTTGAAATTCAGTATATAGAAATGGTAAAACCACTCAAAGCTTTTATTGATTTCATAGCTAGTACAACATTTACAAAAACTGCTAACATGGAGCAATTCTAAGTTCTGAGTTCTTGGGTGCAATTATTCTATCCCTTTTCGGGATATATTTACCCCTTATATATTACAACAATATTGGTAAATTAAGCTATCCTAAGGATCGAGAGATCCTCAGGATTGATTTACTATTATAAAGTTACAATATAAGAAACTCAATCATCTTCAAAACTGCCTTGCACCATACAATCCTCAACCTCCAATAGCTTGCGCATCTTCAAGATTTCCTTTTCTATCTTGGGTTTGACAATATTTAACCAATCCTGTAATAAAACCAGACAATTCCAATCATATTTTAGGATATATGTAATCTAACTTCAAAAATAACGCTAAAGAGTATATTATTCATTTTCTATCCTATTTGCTCCTAAATAACCGAAAATTCAATCAAGATGATATCATGAAATGTGGGAAAAAGGAATATATTTATACCTTTTTCATAACCTAACACTCTGCTACTCTTGCTTGAAGCTGTTGAATGGCCTCAGTGAGCTTCCCCACTTGGATCTCGGTTGTCTCCTTTTCCATCTGTGCCAAGCCCGACACAGAGCGAAGTACTTTAGTCATGGCTTCCTTGACCACAGTCTGCTCTACGAGCAACTGGTCTTTCTCTTTCTGGATTTTCTCTCTATCCTCCTTGAACTTCACTCTCATGTCATATTTTTCTTCTTGTGCAACCACAAGTTGCTCTAATGCCTCTTCCTTTTCTTTCTTCAAGGCCTCTATGGCTTGCTCCTTTTTTTATTGGACTCAACGAAGTCGAGTCTCTGTTGCATCTGCTAATCTGCGTAACTGGGTGGGCTCATCTCCCAATTCTGCATTATCTTATGATGACAACACTGTAGACACTGCACGGCTCTAGTAGAGGGCTTGTTGTATGTCCTTCAGTTCTTTCTCGATTTTTTCGTAGAGTGTCTCTTGAATTTCTTCATGTCTCTAAAAGATATCCTCTGAGGCGTTTTCTACAACTGTGATGATGAGATGGATATCGCCCACTATGAGCATGTTCTGTGACTAAGGCTTATTGGCTCGGGATTTCTTCCGTGCTAAGGGTTTCTGCGGAGAAACCTTCCTTTTCTTTGACATCTCGACCTCTGTAAGGGGATCCTTCAGTGGTGTAGCTTCTCCTTTGTCCTACTTGTCTTCTTCCCCTTCCTCATCTTAGTTTACTTCGTCGCCTCCTCTTGCAGGTGAGTCAAGCGTAGTTTCCTCCGATGCATTGTTCTTCTCCTCACTGTCTATGTCCTGCACTTCCTCCTTTTCCTTCTTTTTCTTTGCACTGCTCAGTCCATCATACTCAGTCTGGGTGACCAAAGGACTTCGATGATATCGGGGTCAGAGAGTTCTGCATCTCCGACCAGTACAAGGAATTCAGTTGGGCATTCCTTGGTTATCTCCTCCATGTCTTCGTCCATAAATTTGTAGTACGACTGCAACTCCTCTTTACTTTCATCCCTGCCTGTAGTGATGTAGATGAAGTGGCAGCCTGTGTGGAACCACTCTAGTGGCCTGTACGTGTGCAAGGTGTTCGGGGTCATTCAGGGAAATGATTCAATGGCGCGCTTCCGCTGTAGGTAGTAAGTGTGGAACACCAAATTTGATTGTCATTGCTTCACCATATCAATTATATATCGCAGGGTGGTAAACCTAGTGGCCAATGGTTCTGATGGCTTGACTTTCGGGAATGTCTCTCCCTCCGGCATCTCCCAAGCAACAAATGCGATCAAAACTAGCAACTAGCTAAAGTGAAACTCGTATCCTTGGTCCTATGCTTCGCGAGAGTCCTTCTCCAACTTTTTAACGAGGTAGCTCACCCAATTCATCTGCATCCCTTCGACACACTTCCCTGCGAGGTCGACTATGAACCCTGTGACTTGTGTTGGACGGTTCTTTTTGACGACCTTGCCAATGACTCAGCTGACAAGCTAGGTGTACTGCGCCATTCTAGATGGAGGCTACCTTGTAGTCTCACTTTCCCTTATCTACATCGTCATAGGCTTCATTTATTCACTACGCCAAGGAGTGATCTGACGTCTTTCCTGGGTAGAATTTCTGAGGGTCTGGTCCCTACATGCTTAGTCTAGTAATTAGGTGGATCAACGTCAGATCCACAATGATGCGCCTGTCCAACTAAATATAACCTCCATGGTAGCACGACTAGAGGATTTTAACTCACACATTAACCTCCCGATGTCTGCCAAACTGGGGTATCTTCATCACATTTAAAATTGTCGATCGCACGATCTCTTTAATCCATGGTTGGGGAACTATCTTGGGTTTGTTCCTAGTCATATTCGTTAGGTACCTATGCAGTGCGAGTATCGCATAGTTCTTTCTATCTCCCAGGTTAAAATAACCGATCTTGAGAGCTAGGATTAGTCCCAACTACGTTCAAATTGCGCGTATCCCCTTCGGGAGGTACGTAGTGATGAGCATGTACTCAAAATCATGCAGGACACTATCACGACTAACCATGCCAGCCAAAGGTGGGATGTGTTTGGGCAAGACCGATGGGATCTGCTTTGTGTTCACCAGATCGTCGCAGTGCTTTCTTATTTTCTTAGTGGCGGTTCTTCTAGACAGACGTCCAATCGAGGGGGATGCCTGCAATCTTCCCGTCGATGATGCCTGTATACCTACAAACATGAATTTCTCAACCATGAGGTCGATCAAGATCTCTTCTAGAGATTTCTCTATTGTGCTAAGATCGCCCGACATGCATGATAGTAATCAAATAACTTGGGTAGGTGAATGGACACTCAAGGTAATCGAATCTATGGCGAGGTCTAGATAGTATAGCGCAGTATACGTTCAATTCTCTGTTAGCTCGAATATCTCAGGTTGCAAAAGTGGTCCTGTTGCGGAATTTGATGGATTAAATAAGCGACGTCATAACGAATTCCTTCAATGGGTCGAAATGCCTTAATCAATACAAATCCATCTGTTATGGTGCGGTCTCAATGGTCCAACAATGATATTTCTGGCAATAACTGTGTTTCTATCCATTCTGGAGTGTCATTCTAATAGTCGGGACGCCTCCAACGGTCATATAGCTTCGCCGTGGCGAAGTGCCATTTTGTGTTGTTCTGCTATTTTGGCGAGCTTCAAGTTCTATAAGCCTTCTTTCTGCGAAGTCTTCTCTGGAATTTCCTATAGTTTTTCCAACTTTTCTTTCTTCTTACTAATCTTTCTTTCCTTCTTTCCTGTGATCTGAGTCTCTAGATTCTTCTTTCCATTTTTATTCTTATCTTCTCCTAGTAAAGTGACTTCACACAGCTAAGGGTCTTTCGAAGGGTTCGAATATAATACCTCTTCTCTTACTATTTTCAGGGTGGGTGCTCTTCTCTCCTACATGGACATGTTTTTCAAGATTTCTTTTGTTCATTCAACTTCGACAGCTAACTCTCTGGCCTTCAGTTGCTTCGACTTGTCCTCTTGCTCTTGTATTAGTCGCTCTATTTTCTTAGCTATGAAGTCCCTTAATTATTTATTTTTCTGTTTTGTAGCTTCTTCCTCTACTTTCCTTTGGATCTGATCTTTCTCAATCTAGGTCTTTCCTAACAAAAGTGCAAAAGGGGTGTTGTTCTTAACAAACTTAATGACTTCAAATTCTTCTTTGGTCGATGTTCCATGGGAAATCATAGGTACATTAGTAACTCTTCCACATAGGGTTATCATATTTCCTGTAAACAATCCTATCCTTCCCAATGAAGGAATCATGTCAGGCTTTCCCAAATTTTCCCAAGTGATTTCTGGAAAAATATTCACATGTGTTTCCTCGTCCAAAACACAGTCTATGTCAAAGTCCCCTATTCTTGTTTCTATGCACTGCTTCTCTTTTAATATCTCTGGTAAACAGATGTCTCTGTGATCATCCAGTGTTTCTTTCAGTTGTAATAACATATTCTTTTATTCTTTCTGGTTCTCTAACATATCCTTAGTTTCTTGACCTTAGTCATAGTTTTCTTGTCTCAAGTTCATCTTTTAAACTTTAGAAATCATTCTAGGGAAATCCAAAACCTCATGACCAACATATTTACAACAAAGACAAATAGGACATGTACCAGGGCATTCCTTAGCAAGATGTCCCGATATTCTACAGTTATAACACAATGTCAATCCTCTCTTTCTCTTAAACGATCCCCAAACTTTCTTGTACTGCGCACTGGGATCACAGTGATGGACCTGTAATCTGCAAAAAATTGTTCTAGGTTCCTGCACCCACTTGTTAGTCCAAAAATTATTTCTATGCATAGGAATAACATATCTTTCACAATTTATATCAAATCTATTCCAATCAAATCTGATTTCTTCTAGTTGTGCCGTAGTTTTCAGACTAGGACAAAATCTGTCAAACATGCCTAGATTCATACTTTCAAAGAGAAAATTTCCACTTATCTTACCTTTATCAGAGCATAATGCTTTAGGATCTTACCTCTTTTCTTCATATCCAGTTCCTTTCTTAGCACAGAGTTCCACAATTCAAGTAGAATACTGCACACTACAACAACAGATCTATGCACAGAGCTTCCTCTTTTCTTCAGTTCCCAACAATCACAGTTTCAGGTCCCGACAATAGAACCATTTGTTGGCACAGGGGCAGACCCAAGGTTCAACGCTTCAACAATGCACCAACAAAACCCTAATTACTAGCCCTTTCGACAACACCTACAAAGCAAATGGAGTCTCACTCGAAGTAGAGGCAGGTGGGGTTGCAGGACTTAGGTGTCTACAACCTAGCCGAGACACAAATCTGTGATCACAACACTTAACAGAGCACTTAGCCAACAATATGCATTAATTTATGATTCATATTTACATCACAGATCAAACCCTAAATATGGAACAATGTTGTAATAAACAGATCAAACACTTCTAAGCACTTAGGATAAGCTCATATCTAACATTCATTCACATCATAAAGCACTAAGCATTCATAGATCTATCTATCATACATCAAGGATAATGCACTAAGAAAATAGATACATAAACACCATGAAAAATATTGCACAAAGAACATCAACACATGATATACGTGGTTCACCCCAATGTGGGGCTACATCCACCAATTCTTCTTCTTCTTTATTAGCCTCCTTCAATCTTCTTAAAGGAACAGAGCCATAGATCTCACTCTGCACTGGATAGGTGATCTGTGCACAACGCGCTAGATCCACCTTCCTCAAAATCAAGTCAGGACACAAAGCCTTACACAGTCACTTGCACTTATCTCTGCAAGTCTTATCATACCCTAGTCCTGCACTAAGCCAATGACCTCTTGCACTAAGCCAATTCTAGTAACTATAACTACTTCTTACATCCTTAGCTACTTATTTATACATTACAAAAAGGGGCTAGACATGGGTAAACCCATGGGACAACATCCCATACCCATTACATAAACCCTAAAATCCCAAAAAGCCCGCAAAATGGGTGAGATCCCACAATCTCCACTTCGTCTGGGCGCTCCATCTTCGACCTGCCTATCGAAGTCCCAAAAATGGTTAAACATGACCAATGTTTCCACAAAACTTGGTCGAGGGCCAACACTCTTCTACAAGAAAAATAATGTCTTTTGCATCAAAGGTTTCTATCTATCCTATATTTCAACACATTTCTATAAATATTGTTCTTAAATAGGGAGGAAATCAAATTATTTTCTTCCATAAACCTCTTTCCTTTAAAAGATCATTCTGCAATTGGATCAAGCACTCCATTTTTAGTAGCAACATGGGTATATACCAAGTCCACAACTACACAAATCCCAAGGATTATTTTGTTTTATGTTCGAATATTTTTTACCCCGACTAAAAATCGAGATTGGGGATAATTTCCTCTAAACATGGATCTTCTGATTTTTGTTTTTGGATCTGCTTCATTCATGCTCTTATTGCATTCATTCTTATTGCTATTTTTTTATTGGATTGAAGGAATTGTTGGTTGTGGAGCTTGATTATCTTTCTAATTCATATGCTAGTTTCAGTCGTACTTGGACCCCATTCCCTAACGGGGGTGTGGGGGGGATTTCCCCCCCACAACTGTCATTGGGGGGGTCCATGGGGGGAAATGACAATTTTTTAGGCCCCCCCTCGGGTGGGAGATTTCATGGCAACTCCCTCGAAGCAAAATTTTGGGAAAAATTGTCTTATAAAATATTGTAATTTCGTAGTCAATCTGGACCATTCATTATAAGGTCACAAATCTGACGGTAGAAGTTATTTTAGGTTTTTTTTCCCTAGAAGGAAACCCTCTATTATGAGGGAATTGTATTGTGGCTTTGTATTATCGCGAACATTTTTTTCCGAGAGAGGAGAATGTGAGAGAAAGAAGAGGAAGTTACAACGGGTGGGTTGTAGGTTGTATGCCTTCGTTTTGTTGGATAATAAAAAGGAAGGACCTGGAAATTTCTCTGGTGGACATAGACCACATTGGGTGAACCATGTATATCTGTGTCTCGATTGCATTGTATATATATATATTTTTATTTCCGCATTTGTTTTATTTTATTGCTATGTGATCCTGTTTTTCTAACATGAACATATAAATACCATTACAAGTGGTATGAGAGTAGTGATTTGGGGAAGTGGGAGAATATGTTTTTGTAGATTTAAAGCCATGTTTTTGTATAATGTTTGTAGATAAAGAAATAAATTATAGTCAAACACGTACCATTAGAAGTAGAGTTTTGATGATGTTTTAGAACTATGGTTATATTAGTGATTCTGAGAAATATCAATGAAGTTGTTACCATTTTAATTTGTGGCCTCAAAACCATAATGAAAAAAGGATATCTACCATATAATTCGCCATTATAAATTGTGATATTTTGGAATCCTCCAAGTTGCAATCATTTCCACCCAAAATAAAATAGCTACGATGGGGGATAATAGTAGGGGCCCAAAAATGATAGGAAAGAATGAAAACACTAAGGATAGTTCAAGCCTATTTTCCAAAGAGGTGCAATCAACAATCAATAGTGTAAAAACTCAATGTACGTAGTTCTTTATCGAGTGAGTACAAGGACTTGAAAATAAATTCATAAAAAAATGCAAGATTTGAAGAACCAAATCATAGAAGTTAATGCTCATGTTTCCATAGAGCTCGTTGAAAGTGAAAATAATATTCTAGAGATATTGCAAGCAATAGAGAACAAAATTTCTAGTAATTCCAGTACATCCATTAATGATGGGCATAATTCAGTTCAAATTTAGGCTCCAACAAAACCAACTACGGTCCATGGTTTGCATTACCAAAAATGTTACTTAGGAGGTTTGATGGAAATTATGTACAATCATGGATGAACCAAATGGAGCAATATTTTGAGCTCCACCAAGTTCCTTAAGATTGATGTGCGACTCCTACTTTATTTTATATTAAATAATAGGCCTATCAATGGTACCAATGGGTTTTCAAAGAAGATCGTGAGGAAGGGAATAATCATGGGATGAATTTGTTGGTGTCATGATGGCTCATTAAGAAAATATATGGACAAAGGATTGTTTTATCAAAGTAAATAAGATACACCATGTGTGTTCAATTATGAAATACAATATGCAACACCATTGGCTATCTATATGAGTCAATAAGTCAGATGAGGATCAACTTATAGAGTGCATATTAGAGGCTTGAAGGATGTGATTTATTATAAGGTCAAAGTTCACCACCTAAAACCATGAATCAAGCCATCCAAATGTATAAATCGATTGAGTTAAAACTCTTGGATACCTACAGATTCTAAGGTTGTTCATTAGGGTCATGAGAAAGAGGCATAACCATTACTATTGCATCATCACACATTACTCATTTTTCCCCACAACAAGCAATTCCAAAACGTTGAACCAAGGGATTTTCCTAATTTTATGATAGAAAGTGGTCCTAGAACCACAAATGTAGGGAAAAGAATCTCATGGCCATTGAATATAACACAAATGAATATTTTGAAGAGGGGAGAAACTTCAAAACCATTCCATAGAAAAATCCACAAGCACCATGTCACTACATGCCCTAGAAGGTATCAACACCCCTCAAATACTCAAAATTTGAGACATCAAGAAGACAATGTGGTTGTGTTGATTGACACAACAAGTACTCAAAAATTCATTGATAGGAAGTTGGTGGCACCCCTGAATTAATTTACTTTCCCCATATATATCTTTCAAATCATGAGCACATATGGGAATGTTGTATCGTGTGGAGGTAAGTTTCATACAATTAAATTATCCATCGGTAACGTTTTTGGATTCTCTAATGTATTTTATTATTAGAGGAAAAGAATGTGTCTTAGGTGCACAATGGATTAAGAAATTAGGAACTTTTTGGACGAATATTTAGGAAATGTTTATTACATTTACTTATGAAGGTGATACCTATTACCTCCAAGGCCTAATGTCAAAACCAAGTCATTAGCTCCATTGAATGGAAAATCTTTTCAAGAAAGGGACAACCAATTTAGTGTCTTAAAAGTATTCCTTATAAGTTAACGAGGAGCCTAAAGTTATTATGGAAAAATTACAAGATGTCCTTCATAAAAATGCTCAAGTATTTAAGGAGGTACCTCACAAATTTCCTCCGATTAGAGAGAAATAATATACTATTGGTGTAATTCCAAGTATTCCTCCACCCAATATAGACATTGTCATTATCCAAGTGCTAAAAAGGGAAATATGGAGAAAGTGGTTAGAGACATATTAGAGGTAGGAATTATACACCAGAACAAGAGTTGTTTCTCTACTCTAGTGATCTTAGCTAGAAAGAAGGATAAACTTAGGATGTTGTGGCCATACTACATGAAATTCAACATAATCACACTTAAAGATAAGTTTCACATTCCTTCCCATTATTTAATTATTAGATGAATTACATGGTGTAGTGTATTTTACAAAGCTTTATCTCCACTCAGGATATAATCAAATTCACCTTAAAAAACAAGATATCCCAAAAACAACTTTAGAACTCATGAAGGCCACTATGAATACCTAGTAATGTTGGTTGGTCTCATTAATTCTCCCTCTACTTTTTAGTGTCTTATGGATTATATTTTGAGGCCTTTCCTTAGATTTATTTTTTGTTTTCTTTGATGAAATTTTGACATACAAAAAAACTGTTGGAGATCATATGGGACATGTGGATAAGCTATTTCATATCCGTTAGAATAACAAACTTTATGCCAATAAGTCCAAGTGTACTTTTAGGTTACAAGAAATGGAGTACCTAGGCGATGTGGTATCAAATGAAGAAGTCAAGGTAGATCCATAAAAGATAAAATCGGTAGTGGATAGTCCAATACCAAAGAACATCAAGTGCCTTTGAGGTTTCCTTGGCTTGATAGGATACTACCGTCAATTTTTCATCAATTATGCTCAGATTGTTACACCTCTAACATACCTATTAAATAAAAACCATTTTTCATGGTTATATGTGGAAATGTAGACATTCCAACAATCCAAGGAGGATTGCACCTCTATTCCAATTCTAGGCACCCCAAACTTTAATAAGACATTCATAGTGGAATGCAATGCCTATAGCTAGGGCATTGGAGTATTTCTTATACGAGAAGGTTGTTTGTTGGATTTTTAAATTAGACAATACAAGGAAATACTATATCTTATCCCATGTATGAAAAATAAATGTTTTTCGTTGTTCGTGCAATTAAGCAATGAAATCAATATCTATTATACGAGCTTGGGTCAGAGGACTTACTGAACTTATCTTCTCAGTGAAGATATTCATTCCTAAATTTTCACAGCCTCATAGCTACATAGGGGTTATGGGAGAGGTCGAGGAGGTTGAGGGAGAAGTCAGGTATGTTGAGGAGAGGCAATGGGTTGGTGGAGGGGTCTCCATGAAAAAGATTGCAGTGTGAGAAGAAGCATAGGGTTTCTAGTCGCTAATTTGCAAGGAACCCCTGGTAAACAACAAAGAAAATAACTCATAGATTGTAACTAATTAGTAAAAAAATCATATATTGGAGAGATTGAAACTATGAAATTACTGATTTTGGCGGCACGATTTTAACCCCTGGGTATCTCCACTGCAGAATCGTTTTCGGGTTTGGCCAGAGGGGGCTCCTATTCCTCTATCGCTATCCAAGTTTGTTGGATAGGGCATCCTTCGACTCTCTCTATCATTGTTGAGAGGATTTTCTATGCTTGTCGCGAGGTTTAGCTTCTCTGCTAGTCTTTTTTGGAATGGGCGCGAGTTGTTTTGTTCTGCTAGTCTTGGAATGTGAGGGGTTTTACTGCTAGCTTTGCTAGTCTTGGCCGGAATGGGCGTTGGATTCTGCTCTGCTAGTTATGAATGGGCGCGTGTGACTTCATTGAAATTTCATTTAGTTTTTAGTTTTTATGAACATTTATTTATTTATTTATTGCATTTAATATAATTAATATATATAATATAATATATATTTATATTTATATATATATGTATATATTATATTGTATATATTAATTATATTAAATAGAAAAAGAGCATAATATAATATATATTAATATTAATATTAAACCTTAATAACAATTTATTAAACCACATCCTAAGATGGGAAGGAGCTACCAATTATATTCTTTAATCAAGGATATTTCTTACTATGACTAGGCCTGCAACAATTAACAAAACTTACCTCCTTATTGAGATCCCAAATATATAACGATAAAATGATGGTTGGGTCTAGGAAGAGGTGATTTTTAAGTTGGTATGATGAGTTCCTTCCCATGACCGATCACATATCCCTACCATAAAATATTTTCTTGAATATTTACCCCAACAATTAGCTTTATGGAAGTTTAGTTTTTTTTAGTTTTTATGTTTTATTTATTTATTTATTTATTGCATTTAATATAATTAATATATATAATATAATATATTTATATTTATATATATATAATATATTATATTGTATATATTAATTATATTAAATAAAATAAAACCTTAATATAATATATATTAATATTAATATTAAACCTTAATAACAATTTATTAAACCACATCCTAAGATGGGAAGGAGCTACCAATTATATTCTTTAATCAAGGATATTTCTTACTATGACTAGGCCTGCAACAATTAACAAAACTTACCTCCTTATTGAGATCCCAAATATATAACGATAAAATGATGGTTGGGTCTAGGAAGAGGTGATGTTTAAGTTGGTATGATGAGTTCCTTCCCATGACCGATCACATATCCCTACCATAAAATATTTTCTTGAATATTTACCCCAACAATTAGCTTTATGGAAGTGAATATTTTTATGGTGTTGATTAAACAATGAATGAAAAGAGGGGTTGCTTGATTGATTGCATATAGACATTAATGGATGGATGAAAATGGTTAAAAAGGGGGATATCCACTAGGCCAAAATTTTTGAATCCATTGCTTAACCCTAGAAGAATATCTTATTTCCATAACCATCCTAGGTTTGATCCAAGAGAAGCTTGATATCCTTAGTGTGTCTGGGGACCAACCTAGCACTGCCTAAACCATTTTTCAATAGGAGAGTCGAGGAAGATATCCATGCCCAAATTTGGTTTATTTTCAATCATCCATGTGTAGTGACTCTCGTAAGAATACAATAAACATGAATTTGATTGATTATTTCTCATCCCATATGAATATTGTGAATCCTCAAAACCCGTTTGACACTTTTCGAGTGGAAAAGAAACGAGGCGTTTTTTTTTAAGGTTCCCAATGAATATAATATCATGGAATGTTTGGGGTATTACTAACCCCTATCACAAATCCATGGCTTGGAGAGTAAGAGATGTTTCTTATGTAATTTATTTTTGTCTTTATAAGAGTTATAGTTACTAGGTTTCAACTTTATTCAACACTTTGAGTAATTTGGCCAAATAATGTCAAAACAATTCATTGGGGCTTTGGTTTAGTTGGTCTATTCCAAAACACGAAACAAGTAGGTTTTGAAAATATTAGATAGAGCATAACTTCTTATTCTTTCACCATGAGTGAATATGGTTAGTTTAGGTAGTTGGATATATCACCTTTTCTAATCACTAGTTGATAATTTTTTCCATTTCTTAGGGATTTGAAAGCCCGAGGTTTTGAACTCTTAATTCAAGTTGAACATCTCTCATTTGAAGCATAAATCACATGTTGAATCTATCAAAATAATATGGAACCTAATTCCAAGGCCCCGAGGGGACTAAGGTTGAATTATTTGGTGGGAATATTCCATTAGAAAAAACATTGCCTTTCTCAGATGTTATGGTAGATAGTTGGCGACATTTAGAAGAATAAAACACAAGTAAATATTGGAAGAGCTAGAGGAAGTTTCAAGAATTCCTCATTTTATCCCTTCAGTGAATAAAAATTGACCAAACAATGACAAACACTAAAGGTTTATGATACATATAAATTAAGGGGGGCACAAATCAAAGTTGTGTTCCATTGGTGTTGTGAGGGAAATCTCCTTACGGACTAGCAAATAGGGTTATCTTATGCATGCAGATATGACCAAAAGAAATATACTTTCTACCTTCATCCCCAGACTTAAACCCCATTCCTTTTCAACAAAAACATGGTTTAGACCTACATACCTTGTTCCGTATGTTTGATGTCGATCCTTCCTCCCGTTTGATCACTTGTTAGCAGTCCTCCTTTCAAAGTTGACCTGTATGCAAAACAAGCAACAAACTACACATGCATTTTACCTATAGACTAATGGGTTACAGATTCAAACACATATTTACTGTACTATGAAGAACTCATAAAGTGGGATGGAAAAAGCATTTCTTTATTACTTTAAATGAATCAACTTACAAATGTCGAGACCGACCACTGCTCTGTGAATCCTGATCCTGGGCTCCTCTTCAAATGTCCTCCAACTTATTTGCTTTGTATCTCTTCTTGCACAAAGATGGATAAAGGGTTGGGACAATGGGAATATGCAATTGGGCAGAGTTTCTTTGCTATATTTTTTCTCCTTTTAAATGGGACCCCTACCCCTTCTTTTATAGGCTATAAGGAGCTAGGTATTTGGATGAACCCTCGGCCATGCATGGCCAGGAGTTTCAGTTAAATCACCCAAAGTTGTGTGTTCCATCAACAACTTTCCTTTTTTCGTGCTTTTGTCATTCCACGTGGGTTGTTTTAGGTCAGCTAGAGTGTACACGCATGCAATAATGGAGTAGGGTGTGTGAGCCCTTGTAAAAGAGGTTTTTTAAAGAGTTGTTCAACAGTGCTTTGGAAAAGAAGGGATCTAAGATGGCCTGATGCCAGGTAAGCATGTATGGCGCAATTTAGGGTTATAAAAAATGCCCCATAATGTGTGATGTCAAAAGAGCATCTGATGGACGAAATACATTACCAATCTTTACTAATGTGTCGAACGATTGAGCCCAAGGATCAGGAACTGGGAGGCGTCATCTGCAAAATAACAAATGTCTCACTAAGGCGGGCATACCCATGCTCAGGATAAAATAGAATCATGTCTACCAATACAATACACTGTAGATCCATGTCATATAACTATATAAAGAGTAGCTGCAAACAATACACAGCGGAGCTACATCTCGAAATCAAAAAGATATACATATAGAGTGTCCATCTGCTAGAAGCTGATACGGCCTGATGGCGTATGCGTCGAAGCTCATCACGAGAAGTAGTGGTGGGTCACTTCAAAGTCTGGAGATAGATAAGTATATCTCCATACGAGGGATCCAAAGATGTGATCAAAAACATATCTCCCCGGATAGGCGATTCTTCAGGCACAACATCACCTGACTCAACTAGAAGTTCTGAAATAAGTTCTGCGAAGACCAGTGA